>JAGFMF010011737.1:3039511-3105273 GCA_019455555.1 Galemys pyrenaicus | reverse complement strand
GTTGATCTGCCTGTTCTGCTCCCTGCTCTCTGTGGTGAATCCTCTCACCCTCCACACCTCTGGCCTGTACCCCAGTGCTTGTATGCATACATAAATAAATCTTTAAAAAAAAAAAAAGATGTACTTCCAAATATTTGTCTCTGTTATTTTAATAAATAGTATAGTTTAGCTTTAAGCATTTAATGGAACAATTTTGAAATTGTTAAACCCATCACATGATACAAGATAATATAACCAATAAACACCTTTTTACCTGTCCCTCTCCTTTGTAATGCTTTGTTTAAATAAAGAATTCAAATTATAAATCATTAGGACTATTGTCATATATCACCTCATTTTTTTCAAAATCTATTAAATTTTTAAAATTAGTTTTTATAGGAATCCTCTTATAATTTTAGGGGATTCTGAATTTTTAAATTAAGCATTAATATGTATACCAACCTAGTGCTCAGAAAAATTCCTGCTTGTAATTGTCTTTCAGTTCACCAGAAGGTTTGGGAAAAAAGTTCTTATGTTGCATAAGAACTTTGTGAACTAAAGCTAAGCTTTAGCATCTCCATGTGAATGTTTTCCTTTGTGGTTATGGCCAGATGGGAATTTGCTTCAATTTATTTATCCTAATGGAACAAAGATTTTTTGGAACTGATGTACTTTATGCACTTTCATGAAATGTAGTAGTTGGCACAAATATAGTTTAGAAAATTCTAGAAATGTTAGTATACTTCTAGAAATGACTGTGATTGATATAGGAGTTAGGAGAACCCAGGAATATGATTATATCTTCTTTGTGAAATAGATTACCGGTGCATACTTCATTTTGGACTGATCTGTACTTTAGATTTTGCCTAGTGATGAATATTCACCTTCTCAAGCATAGAAAATAAGAAAATTAACAACTGATACCAGAAAGTGATTTTGAAGATCCACTAATCAAATACAGTCAGGAATATTGAGTACAATCACTAACATATGAATAGCTTATGTGTAAGACAACTATATTTTATAGTTAATTTTATATGTATATTGACTGAAACTGGGAAATTTAAGAGATCAGCTAAAAATGAAGGGCTAACTATAGTGTGAGAAAATAGTTTAAAAAAGAAAAAATTAACAGGTAATTAATTGTTGGCTTACTCTAGGTTTATTATCATTGCATATGTATTTATGACAAATAATGTGCAGACATTAAAGTATTTTATTTTAGTCATTAAAAAACCAGAAAACAACTTGGAACTATGGCCCCTGCTGTTAAAGCATGACTGCTCAGCTTGTCTCAGTGGTGATCCCCAGGCTAAATAAGCTTATTGGTACACACATTGGCATTTTGGGTGAGCACTGTGGATTTGCTGCCTTCCCACAATGCGCTGTACTTGGTGCAGTGCTGCACTTATAATGGCTCCCATTGATCTCTTCATTCTGTGGTTAATTAAGATGTATTTTTCAGCACAGCCCACAGGTTTCAAGGCTCACAGGATTAGTCTATAGTTTTCTGCGGCTCTGCCATTAGCAGGGCAAACTGTCTTCAAGACAGTTTGTTTTCTTTACTGTGTGCATTTTCTTATGGTTCAGATTTGATGCGCTGCCGTAACAGTCAGCAGTGGGAATGGCTAGGCAGCTGTGATAAGGTGGGGCCCTTAATAAGTGCCCTATTTCCATATCAGAGCATGACAATGGAAAGCATGAACAAAATAATATGTATCTTTGTCTATATGAAAAATATGCCTCTCATTACTGATGGTATAGGTTTTTTCTTTTTTTGAAGCCTCTAATTCATTAGCGTAAAGGAAAGTACTTTGAAGTCTGTGAGCATATATATGAATTTTGGAATACTATGAGTTGAAAATATCAAACTAATAATTTAAAATACATGTAGGATGAGAATGAGGCAGAGGTTGAGAAGGGAAATGAGAAGTGAAGTATTGAATAGAAGACAGAAGGGGCACAGTACAGGTTAGTGAAAGAAAAGCTATGTTTTGTGTTTTTTTTTTTTTTAGATTTTTATTTATTTATACATGCAAGAACTGAGGTGCAGGCCAGAGGTACGTGGGGTGAGAGGATTCACCAGAGACAGAGTGGGGAGCAGTAGATCTACTGAAATACACTGCTGAGGGGAGCCCTGGGTGATACAGAAGTCTGCTGCTCCATGTGGGTCACCTCCCTGGCCAGGGAGTGAACTCATGTTGCTGTGATGTGGATTGCTTCATAGTGCTGAGACTTAACCCCTTACCTCACCACAGAGGCCCCTGAAAAAAGCTATGGTTTTACAGGAAAATGAAAGAGGGCTGCATGTAGGCAAATAAAAATAAAGAGCTAGGGTAGCAAAAGCATGAGATGAAATAAGGGGGAACATTTACTTTTAAAAAGGGTAATCCATTTGGACTGTAGTGTGGCCTAAATTCTAGCTATTTCTGTGTCAGAGAACTGCTAATGTCTGTCCTTAATAATACAGGTTCACAAAGATCATGTTGATGGCATTGCAAAATAAATATGCCCTTGCTTTTCCAAGGGCTCTTACTGATTGAATACAAGACTCAAAACTTATATATCTTGCTTTTTAAAATTTTTTATTTAGGTAGTGTTAGTTTCCATCGTTGTCTGCAGCTAGATCGTATATGATCCCTCCCTTCTAGTGATGTTACCATAGTGCAGTTTGCACTAAAGCACACATAGTCTACCACTGTCTTCAATTGTGTTCCCTCCCTACTTTGTTCTCACCCCTCATTCTCCTCCTGATTGCCTCAGTTTTAGAATCAGCTTTCAAGGGTTAGGTTTGAGTTTGGCTTTGTCTGACCTTTTGTCTTGACTGCACAGGTCTCATGGCCATAATTTTCTCTTGCATCCCTATCTCAGCTGTTTGTGCTCAGCATTATCACATTTGTTTAGTGCTGTGTTTATAAACAACAAATCCTTCTTTTTCACTTGCTTTCCAGAAAACCAAAGTCTGAGCCAGTAAAATGTCTTTTCAAAGAGGGTTTTTTGTGTGTGTGTGTGTGTGGTGGTCACCAAGAGAGTCAATTGGATTGGTACCCTAAAAACTTGCCACCCAAATAGTGGGAATATTGTGAGTATATAAGGGAGGGTCACTAGGGGGTATGGGATATGAAGGGAGTAGGGAGGAATTAGCATTTCTAGGTCTGAGTAGGTGCTGGACATTCTAGGCATCACAAGTCAGTATTTCACTCTCAGCAGGCATGTCTTCTCTTGGCCATCATTTGATAACAGTCCCCAAATGTTTGTTCTTAATGATACTATCAACCTCAAAGGGGCACAGAGAATCTTTGTTAGTGATGTAACATAATTTTCCAAATCTTCAGAAATGCAGATGTATTAATTACTAGTTAAAAGTTAATCATAAGGACAGGGTGGGAGATGACAGGGCAAAGGTTGGTTAGAGATTATTTCAGTTTCCTTAGTCTAGAGAAGTTGTTGTTAGAAAATGAAGGGGATATGGCTACATTTTTATTTACCTAGAAAGAAACACATACCCATGTATTCACCAGCAACTGAGCTATTACATGTAGATTTAAGAAAAAGAATGATGGAGCTTGGATAATTTACCAAGGCATTATTTGGTTATTCAACAGCTGGTTTATGCAAAGAGTCAGAATGAGGATGTTTGTTTTCAATATGTAGGTATGAAGGAAAGAAAAGAATCATGTATTTAACTGTTTACATTTGAAAGAATCTGTTTTGGAAAGGTAAAGGATATTCACATAAAATGAGTAGTGTAGTTGAAACACAGATATATAGGAGGATAGATTTTCTATGTTGTTTAAAACATACGCACACACACAAATACACATACACTCCCTATAACTATTGGTTGAATTTGTTCACATTTTCCTAAATGAATGTAATGATTGAATGTCCGGTAAAAGGACCTTTTTTTTTTTTTTTAAATGAATAGGGCCCATGTTTGGGACATCTACTTTTTTTCTTTTTTCTGCCCTTAGCTCTCAGGTAAATGAATAAATCACATGACTTTATGAGTTCTCTAATTTCTTAACTTTGAATTCATACACACAGTGTATGATATTAAGGGAACACATGTTGATGATATTATGATTCACCTATGGCTATAACTTTCTCACTATTGGGATTGGCATATTTGATCATGTAATCTAAATTAACTCTTTAGAAACACATGTGGGTAATCCCAAATGTCTGCCAACAAAATGAATGCTGAGTGGTTTACCCTTCATAAGGATTCATTTATTCAATCTCCAAAATTATTTTTATTTTAATTTTTTTAATGATTTATTTATTCATACAAGAGCTGGGGTACAGACCAGAGTCATGGCTGGGGATCGAACTCACGGTGCTGTGCGGCCAGCAGCTTCACAATGCAGCACTCAACCCGCTGCACCACCAGGGACACCCTCCAAAATTAGTTTTCCAAAAGGACATCAAGTCTTTGTTGCCTAAATCCCAATAAAATAAAATTGATGGTAAAGTATATTAATAGGCAGATAGATTGATTTATAATACCAAACATTTCTTTTATAGTGCAGTATTTACTAGATAGTAGGACTTAACAGTAAAGTTTTAAAGATTTTTGACAACCCAAATGGTCTATTTCAAGGAATAAACTTTATACCTTTGTGAGGATTTGAACTACATCCTGAGGCTAGGAATATGGAAGCCAGCATTGAGCTCATCACTCAGTGACCACGTGTTTACATGGATTCATCATCCCCATTCATTTCTGTGGACTCTGAAATTCTCATTGAGGGCCTAAAAGGGTCATTTTATATTTTTATTTGTTTGTTTATTTATTCATTTATGTATGCATGCATGCATAGAAGCTGGGTACAGGTCAGAGGCGCAGGAGGTGAGCGTATTCACCAGAGACAGAGTGGGGAGCAGAATGGGCAGATCAACTGAAATACGCTGCTGAGGGGAGCAGCAGGTAAGGCAGCAGAGGTCTGTGCCATGTGGGTGCCCTCCCTGGCCTGGGATCGAACTTGTGCTGCTATGCCACAGATGCTTCACAGTGTGGTGCTCAATCCTCTGTACCACCAGGGAGGCCCCCCATTTTATATTTTAAAGGGAAATAATAAACTATTCAAAAATTGGGGAATTAGATAAGCCCTCAAAAGTAATTTCTGAGAAAAATCAGATTGTTTTATTTAATATAATAAAAAATAAAATAAATTTAATAAATAATTAATAAAATAAATTACTTTATTATCCTTATCACAACTCTGCCCTCTGTCCCAACTCCTAGAAATTACTGTATATAACTTTAGCTAGAGTTCTATATTTGTTTCAAATATAAACTACTTTAGAATGTAAGTAGACAAGCTGTGATTTAAATCCATATCTGCCTTTAAAACCCATAGATCAATGTTGCCACCTCCAGTTCTGCATACCAAATGCAAGAAGAGTCTGTTCTCTCTCAACCTCAAGTCTTGTGACCCTGCTTACCCTTTTTTACATAGCGCTCCAGGGGCACAAGAGAAAAAATAATTAACTATTCCGAGTATCAACTCTTCTTTCTCCCTGAAGACCTTGTACCCTCTTAGGATTAAATTTCTTGATAAAAGGGGGAGAAAGTCAGGGACTCTGGGGTGCTATTCTATTTTTATTTCTCCAGAATTGGACAGTTTTTCTACACCTTAGGCTTTTGCTCTTGGAGTGTTCAATATTGGCTCTCTGAAATATTCTGTATCTCCCCTATGTAGAAGCAGAGCCCTGAGTCATTCTTAAAAAAACATACTTCCAAGAGTGAAGTTGGTTATCTCACAATCCCACAGGCATCTCTACACTTAGACTGAGAAAGAAGCTGCTAATGGAGTTTAAAAGGTTACCTTCATTAACTAAAAATACATTTCAAGTGAATGGCCTTCCTTCATAAAAGGAACAGTGAAAAGGAGTGACGTTAAAATGAAGAGAAAGACAGATTAGTCTCTGCAATGTTTGTCTTTTCTGTTCATAAGTGCCCGTCACCTCAGAATCCTTTCTAGAACCTGATTAGACTTCAGAGCCTTCATAATGTTTGAAGGTGAGCTCAGATCAATTTCCTGCATCTTTGCTGCTATGGTAAATCATTTATTGGGATGGATGCTTTACAAAGCCAGGCAAGAGAAAACTCATGAAAAATAAATATGGTAAAATACACTGTGCTGTCCTGCAGCCCTCTTCAAGGCTTCGTTGCATTTAAACTCTCCATGGCATTGAAGTAGTTAGAAACATTTCCCTTCATTTGGTCTCACTATGGCCAGTTGAACTCAATTAATACATGCCACTGAGGCCAAAGGAGTTCATTTTATTTCCTCATATATCATTTGATTCACTCGATTCTTGACCAGATTTTTTGTCTGATCCAACAAGCATCATGGGAAGTTATCACAATAGGGAATGAGCCAGATAGGTGGCTGTGTCCGTATTACTCATTCTTACTGAAAACAAAACAATCAACGAAAGGAGAGCAAGGAAAGTATCTTAACCTCAAGTCATTAAGCCTTATTTCTAAGAATGGACAGAATAAAATGCAGATTATACAGAGTCAAATTTAAAAGTTCTTTAAACATCATTTAACTAATAGAGTGTACAAATAAGTTTTTTGGTAATGAAACTATTTTACGATTGAATATTCAAGTTATATCCCCTAGACTTACAAGTGGCATAATAACCATTAGCAGCAAAGACAAGTGGAATTAGTAATAGCAACAGTGACAACTTTGGTTACCAACTGCATTAACTCTGTGGAACAAAAGGAAAAGTAGTTTCCTCTAGTTCTGGTGTCAGATAAATTGAGGGAAGAAGAAAATAATGTATGCACCCTGTTAGGTATCAGTGACATGTCATAAACTCATTTAGTATAATTCTCAAGGTGTTTTGTTAATATTGGTAGACTTAGTCCCAGTTTGTTAGTAAGGAAACAGTCTAGTATGCACTTGAGGCCATATAATTAGGGGAGGGTAAACCTGGCTTCAAGTCTGGTTTGTCTGAAATCTGCAAACTAATTTAGGTGAGAATTTATAGGTATTCCCAGGCCAGACAGGTAAAGGCAAAAAACTAGAAATGAGACTGGAGAGGTGCATGTTGGTCATATTGGGAGACAGACAGCATCAGAGACAGAGTAACATTAAAGAATGGAGGAAGAATTAGATTTCTCAGATACTATACTGAAAGAATGTAAATGAGAGGGAAAGTCTTCTAAGTTTCTCTTGTGGATGACACCTTTTCATGGTTCTACCATCTTGACTGGTTCTTGGTTAAATCTCCCCTGGGAATTTGAGTGGATTCTCTGTGGATGTCTTTTGTCAAGAGGAGGATCTCAGAATGTTTCTGATTATCATTTCATTCTGAGAAGTATTTAGTAGATTGAATTAATAGTTCATCTCTACCTCCATTCTTTACCCAGTTCATCTGCTAACTGCCGTATATTAATCTAAGGAGAACTTAGTGCTCATTAAATCACTACTTGATGTAAGAATTTCCATGGCTCATCCTGATTTTCAAGGTTAACTAAAATATTTGTGCTTTATCTGTCCTACTGAATTTTCAGCTCCTCCTGAAGTACATACAACTTTGCTCAAGCCTCATTTTCATCAGGCACATCCCCACCTATCATCCTTTGCCTTAGTGTTTCTGTTCGCTTGGAATTTCTTTCCAATTCTGACTGCCTATGTGAATCAAGCTATTTAAAAAATACTTAGAAAATGTTGGAAAGTATAAAGAATTATTTAAAAATCTAGTTTCAAAGCCAGATAACAGTGCAAGTCTGTCTGTGGGTCTTTTGTGTATTTTCTTCACTTAGAGACAGATAATCTTATAAGAATCTATAATACTGTATGTAGTTATGTTTCTTTTAATTGTTGTGGTGGACATTTTCCATATCATTAATTATTTTTTAAAAAATTAAGTGTTTAGGGCCTCCCTGGTGGCGCAGTGGGTTAAGCAACGCACTGTGAAGCAAACCGCAGCCATTGCAGCACGAGTTCGATCCCTGCTGCCGGCCAGGGAGGGACCCACATGGCATAGCAGACCTCTCCTGCCTTGCCCACTGCTCCTCTCAGCAGTGTGTTTCAGTCCATCTACCTGTTCTGCTCCCCACTCTGTCCGGTAATTCCTCTCACCTCCCACGGCTCTGGCTTGTACCCCAGTTCTTGTATGCATAAATAAATAAATCTTTAAAAAAAATTAAGTGTTCAAATACTCTATCATAGGTAATTTATTAAAGTATTCTTGGTTTTTGATCTTTTTACCCCTAACTGTCCCTATATTACTAATATTTTGGTGTATCATTTTTAAATAGATTTATTTATGCATACAAGAACTGGGGTACAGCTCAGAGGTATGGGGGTGAGAGCATCCACCAGAGACAGAGTGGGGATCAAAACAGGAAGATTAACTGAAATACACAGCTGAGTAGAGCAGCGGATAAGGCAGGAGAGGTCTGTCGCAACTGATCATTTGGTATAAATATCAATACCTATATTGATTCTCTCCTTTAGATATTATTTAGGTATGAAAATTCTGTTTCTAATAGCATGAGTGTTTTCAAGGCACTTGCTATAAAGTTATTGATAATTTTTTTTCCAGAAAAGTTTATTCCAGATAGTATTTTTTGTTAAGTGAATAGGAAAATGTTATTGAAGTTCACCCTAAACATACACATTATTTTTAAATGTTTGCCTATTTGATGAACTTATCTCATTATTAATTTAATTTTTATTGATTTGATATTTAATAGGATCAATCTTTTAAAAACATATCAGTTATCCCAGTATTTATTCTGTGTTTGAATGTTATGACCTTTCCCAATGTTCTTTTTGTATAAAAAAGACGATGTAAGAGTAAATAGAAAATAATAACATACCATTTTTTCCCTAAATTTTCTAATCTTATTTTAGATAAAACTGGTGAACTTATTAAAAATACAATTGTAATCAGTAGGTTTTTTATCTTTTTTACCCCTAACTGTCCCTATATTACTAATATTTTGGTATATCATTTTTAAATAGATTTATTTATGCATACAAGAACTGGGGTACAGCTCAGAGGTATGCATCCCTTGGCTTAACTTTGGAAAGCAAGAAAGAAAGGAAAGAAAAGAAAGGCAAGGGGAGAGGGAGGGTGGTAGAGTGAATTTGTGCCATACGTGGGAGCAAGTTTCACCTAGTTTTTAATTTATTAGAAAGCTTGGATCCCTGAGTCAAAAGCATGAGAAAAAGTAATGAAATAAGTGTTTTCTCTTTTATGTAGGAAGACTGTTTTAATGCAAGACTGTTTTAATGCAGAACATGGATAGAATTGCATCTCTTTTTCTTAATCTTATTCCATACTTTGGGGAAAAGATTTTCTTCCAATTTCAGTGTCACTAAGAATGTGGGGCTGCTGTTTTTCTTTGGAAGTCCAACTAAGTGCTATTTCTTCATTAAAGTCATTCCGGGGCCACCCTGGTGGTGCAGTGGGTTAAGCAACGCACTATGAAGCAGACCGCAGCTACTGCAGCACGAGTTCGATCCCTGCTGCCGGCCAGAGAGGGGACCCACATGGTGCAGCAGACCTCTCCTGCTGTGCCCGCTGCTCCCCTCAGCAGTGTACTTCTGTTGATCTGCCTGTTCTGCTCCCTTCTCTGTCTGTGGTGAATCCTCTCACCCCCCTCACCTCTGGCCTGTACCCCAGTGCTTGTATGCATAAATAAATAAATCTTTAAAAAAAAAAAAGTCATTCCGGAATTTCTTCTGTTTCCTTCCCAAATATGTTTATTGAACTAAAGTCAGTTTACATCATTGTATTTGTTTTATATTTTACTAATCCAATAGTAGTTATTTCTGCTTGTTTTTTTAAAATTCTTCTGTCTTTTCATAAGAAATAAAATTACAGATTCCTACAGCCTTTTGGCTGAAGAGCAGGTAACATGCTTATGACTGAAAATGTGGAGTTGGAATTGGAGAAGAATTCTACTGTTGGAATTGAGAAGATTGTATGTTAACCTTTCTGAGACTCAGTGTTTTCAACTCTGACCCTATGATAGGATGTGATAATGTATTTTCAACTCAGAACTTTACTTGCTTTCAAATCTGTCTTTAGCATCAAGCTTATACTTGAAATCTTGTTTCTAATGCTCATCCAATTTTGTGAATGGGAAACTTGCTACTTTGAACTCGTTCTTTCCTAAAGGACATGTTTCTTTGAAAACACAGACCTAAATTGTAAGCTAGATTGTCATCGCCCCTTGATAAAATATTTATGTTAAAAAAATGGCTATATTTCGATGGAGAAATACTTTTTCCTATATCTTTAGGTCTGTTGTATAATCTGAGTAAAAACCATGGAAAATTTGCAAAACTGATAAACCACAAAGAACACCAGTATTTCCCTTTAAAAAATCCATGCCTACTTCATCCTCATTTGTATTTTTATCTTAGACAGTGAATCTTGTAACAATTTCTGAAGATCTAGCTCAGTAATACTCATGGCTACAGAACCACCTTGCAAAGCTAATGTCCAGGCACCCAGCCATTTTTACTCCTTCAGGCAGCTCTTAAGAGTGATGTTGCAAGACTCATTGCTAGCCATGAAGAAAGACTTCACAGCTACTTGGAAAAATGATGTTTGATTTACAAATGGTGATATGATTTAAAAATTTTCCAACTTTCAGAGAAAAATCCCCAACCACAAGATATAACCCAATTTGAAAGGAAAACAACTTCACCCCTAGTTAATTTCAGGATTTTTAATGTTGAGATATAATTGATGCATATCATTATATTACATAAAGTTTTAATAATTATGTGTATTGCAAAATGATCACCACACTAAGTCTAATTAATATAGTTTACCATATATGGTTTCAGGTTTTTTTTCTTGTGACAACTTTAAATATTTACTTAATATCTTTATCAACTTTCAAATATGCAATATAGTGCTATTATCTGTAATTACCATGCTGTATATTGCATGCTTTTGGCTTAATTAGATTTTTTTTTCGGATTTATTTTTTTATTCATACAAGAACTGGGATACAGGCCAGAAGCATGGGGGGTGGGTGAGAGGATCCACTAGAGTGGGGAACAGAACAGGCAGATTTGACTGAAATACACTGCTGAGGGGAGCAGCAGGCGAGGAAGGAGAGGTCTGTGGTGCCATGTGGGTCCCCTCCCTGGCGAGTGGCAGGGATCAAACTCATACTGCAGTGGTTGCAGTTTGCCTCATAGTGCATAGCTTAACCCACTGAGCCACCAGGGCCGGCCCAACCTATGGCTTAATTAGTTTTTAACTGGGAGTTTGTACCTTTTAGTTCCCTTCATCGAGTCCTCCAACTCCCTACTCCTGATCCTTGGGCAGCGTCCTATCTGTTCTCTCAATCTATGAGCTCAAGTTTTTTATTTGATTGTTCTGGTTTTTTTAGATTTAACATATAAATGAGACCTTGTGGTATTGGTTTTTCTCTGACTTATTTTTCATTTAGAATTATGCAATCAAGATCCTTCCATGTTTTCACAATGGCAATATTTCCTCCTTTTTTATGACTCAATGATATTTAATTGTACATATACATCATAATTGCCTTTTTTTGTAAGGTTGACATAACATATAGGTTTCAGGTGTAGATCACTGAAAAATCTAATTCTGTCTTTCACCATAAGTTGTCCCATTTGTCCAAGTTTAGCCATCCACTCCCTTTCCCTTCCTTTTGTGTAACCAACAATTAACCTTATAGTCTAAAAGTTTATTTTTTGTATTATTTAGTTTTTTCTATGTGCCACAATATGAGTGAAATCATACCATATACCAAAATTTCTTTATTCATCTACCGATGAACCCTTAGGTTGTTTTCTTGGCTATTATAAATATGTAGCAGTAAATACGGGATGCATGTATTTTTTGATTTTGCATATTTATTATTGTTGACTTAATACCCATAAATGGACTTTCTGGGTCATATGATTGTTATGTTTTCAAGGAACTTCCATACTGTTTGCCATAGTGGCTACACCAATTTACATTCCCATCCACAGTGCATAAGGGTTCTCTTTTCAAATAACAGTGATTTTTCTTTGGCCATTCTGACAGGTGCAAGGTAGTATTTCATTGTGGTTTTGATTGGCATTTCTCTGATAATTAGTGATGTTGAGCACCATTTTGTATATCTAGTGATAATTTATATATGTTCTTTGGGGAGAAGCCTATTCAAATACTCTACCCACTTTAATTATTCCCCCCATTAATTGTGTACCTGGAATTTAGCTCTGCAATTCTTAATGTCTGTTTTTTAAAGTTTATTTATTTTATTGCAGTGTGATTCATTTTTGGACACTGTTTTATTTCTCTACTCAGGTGTAGTCCCTGTAGTTTCCTATCACCATATTACCTGTGATTTAGCGCCAACCTTCCTTGTATTCGTCTCTTCTCTGTTTAGACCCATCTCCCTCCTCCTCTACTGAATGTCTCATATCTATGGTCAGCTTGCAGATTTTGTCTTTTTTCTTAACCTTGTTTGGTTTGTCAATATTAGACATTTAAGTGAAGCCATGATAGTTATCTTTTTCATTCTAACTTATTTCACTTAGCTTATCCCTTCCAGCTCCATCCACATTGCTGCAAATGACTTTAATTTATCTTTTTTGATTGGTTGAGTATTATTCCATTGCCTATATATACCACATCTTCTTGAGCAATTCATCTGTTTTGGGCTTTTGGGTTGTTTCCATATCTTAGCTATTGTAAATAGTCCTGCAGTAAACAGAAGAGTGCAGGTTTCCTTTCAAATTAGATTGTGTGTGTGTAGAATTGCTAGATCATATGTTAGATCCATGTTTAGTGTTTTAAAGAAACCCTACATCAGTTTCCATAATGACTGGACAAGTTTACATCCCCACCAGAATTTTTAATAAAAAATACTATTTGCATGAGTCATTTGTATGTTTTGGTATTAACCTCTTATCAGATAAGTCTGTGAATACTTTCTCCCATTTTCTGGATTATCTTTTTACTTTCTGTTAATGGTTTCCTTTGCTGTGAAGGAGATTTTTGTTTGCTGTAATCCTACTTGTTTCTCTCTCTCTCTCTCTCTCTCTCTCTCGCCCCCTCACACTGCTGTATGGCAGATGCTTCACAGTGCATCGCTCAACCACTGCTCCACCAGGGAGGCCTACCACCATGTTTTCTTCTGGAAGTTTTATGATTTAAGGTCTCACTCTCAAGTGCTAACTCTATTTGTGTGTCTGTGTGTGTGTGTGTGTGGTTTAAGATCATGGTCCAGTTTCATTCATTTGCATGTGCCTGTCCAGTTTTCTTAATACCATTTATTGAAGAGAATTTTTCAGGATTTCTGTTTCCCTCAAAGATATCCTTCATACAATGAGAGTGACTTAAAATCTTTTTGTTGTACTTTATGTTTCGTTTCACTATCTTACCCTTTAGTATATAAAAAAGAAAGAAAACATCCCTCTCTACTATACTGTAGTAAAGAATCTAGAAATATGTAATTATTTTTTTTCTACGCTAACCCAGATCTTTCAGTGCAGCCAAAGCATATTATTTATGTGAGTTTTTTGTAGTATCTCTAAACTCTAATCTTTTTGCTTCATATCTTTGGAGTCCCAGTTTATTGTACAATACTATATTTCTAGTAGGACTATACTTATAAATGTCAATTAAAAAACAGCACTTATTGATTATTACACTAAAATATTTAGTGACCATTCATGTGATGCATTAGCTGCTCGAAGTATCACTTTCATATTAGTTATAAAGCTTACTGCCAAAGTGGTTTTCAATTTGTCTCAGTGTTTTCCTAGGATTACAATTAGGAATTCTGTAGATCTAGGGTCTTTCCTGCCAATTGCCATAGGATTTACACTTAGTTTACCGATACTCATAACATCTGCTCAGGGTGGGTTTATTCCAAGGAAGCAAAGTTAGTAGTGATACTTGTGAAGTTTCATGAACACCTGAGTTCCTTTTGCTTTCCAGTACTTTAAGTACTGGAAGAGTGTTGAGAGAATTAACTTCGGGGGAGAGGTTGAAAATATAATTGATGACACAATGGATTATCCTTGCTTACTCTATTCCTCTTAATAAGATATTTACAGTTCGTTTCTATAACTGCATTAGAGACAAAAGAAAATAAAACTTGATAATGAGAGGCTTTATCAGATATTTCCCTTATACTTGTTAGTAAGTCATAGCAAATAAAAGCACAGCCTCACTCCTCAGGTTCTGAAAGTCAATCTGTACTGTGGTGCCTGGAGGAGACTGAGAAGCACCTTTGACTGTAACTTTGGTTCCATTAATTAACTGCCATGTTTTACATGATAGTATCACAGAAAAGATCTTTCTTTTTTTTTTAAGATTTATTTTATTTACTTATGCATATAAGAACTGGGGTCTAGGCCAGAGGTGTGGGGTGCGTGGAGAGGATTCACCAGAGACAGAGTGGAATGCAGAACAGGTGGATTTACTGAAATATACTGCTAAGGGGAGCAGTGGGCAAGACAGGAGAGGTCTTCAGCACCATGTGGGTCAGCTCCCTGGCCAGAGATCAAACTCATGCTGCAGTGGCTGGAGATAGCTTAATAGTTTTGAGACTTAACCCCTGTGCCACTAGGGAGGCCAAAAGATCTTATTTCTTGGCTTACATTTGTCACATACTGTGTAAGCAGTGTGCAGTGATATATATTACCCCAAATAAGAGGATCCTTTAAATCCTGCTGTGACTACTGAGTAGACGATACTCATATTAACCTTTAATAAGGGCAGATCAGAATAGCAAGATAAGAGAATACTTCTTCCTTTATTTATATATAACCCCCAATATTTCACATTTTTCTCATACAGACTGAGAAGAAGCCAATGTAACTATGTTGTTTGATGAATAAAAAGAATCCATGATGATAAATAATTTCTTAACCAATATTTGAAAGCCCTAAGATTAATATATTTAAATACCAAGCCAACTTTTTAAAGTAATTTTTAAAAAAATTAAAAATTTTAAAAGTACCCTTTTTAAATTCTCACAATTAAAGACAGATAAATGTTGTTATCCTCATTACTGAAATGAGAAAACTAAGATTAAGAGGAATTAAATTCGAATAATAATTATTCTTTGCATTTTCTGGATCTTCTAGTATTTTGACTATAGAGATAGTCTTTTGGCCCTTTATTAATATAAAATGTTATTCTTCTGATGACAATGTTAAATTGTGGAGTGAAGTTCCCATGAGTTATAGAAATTTACTTTGTGTTTTCCTCAAACTGTTTTTGAGCTTTTTTAAAAGAATAGAAAGGGATAGCATAAGGTAAATATGGTACATGACACTAAAAAAAATCTTTGTACAAAAACATGTCTGTATTTTGTTATCTACTTGCTTTCTCTTTTTGTCTATAGACATTTAAAATTTTCTGTTTGTGTATAGCATTCTCAAACATAGGCTAGCACTTCCTAGGTCTCTTCTTTTGTAAAATATAACTTTATTAGAAAATTAATCCAAGGGCCTCCATGGTGGCCTAGAGGTTAAGTTTTATCACTATCACACTGTCACCACAGCATCCTGAGTTTGATCTGACCAGGGAGCTAATCCACATGGCGCAGCAGACCTCTCCTGCCTCGCCCGCTGCTCCCCTCAGCAGTGTATTTCAGTAGATCCACCTGTTCCGCTCCCCACTCTGTCTCTGGTGAATCCTCTCACCCTCTGCACCTCTGTTCTTGTATGCATAAATAAACAAAATATATTTTAAAAAGAAAGTCAACCCAAGATTTTTATTTAGTATAGTTTACTCTTTATTATTTTTGTCACTAGATTTAAATGAAGCAGACTCTATGAATTAGAAAATTGGAAACTCTTTTGTAATGAGTACATAAATATGTAATGAGTACATAAATATGTAATTCATTTCATTACAGAGGTTGAGATTTCTGCCATTTCTCTTAGCAGTTTTAGTTGAGATCTGTATAATGCCATAGACTTGAGTGTATGTTTATTGGTTAGTTAGTTGTCTGTGCTGTTTTACTTTTCTTTTGAGAAATGTTCAGATAGTAGAATCTCTGTGCTGAAGACCTGACTCTTTAGAGCTTGGGCCAGGTTGACAGTTCGACCTACTGTCCATCCATTAGCGGGATTTTTTTTTTTTAAGATTTATTTATTTATGCATACAAGCACTGGGGGGGTGAGAGGATTCACCACAGAGAGCGGGGAGCAGAACAGGCAGATCAACGGAAGTACACTGCTGAGGGGAGCAGCGGGCCCAGCAGGAGAGGTCTGCTGCGCCATGTGGGTCCCCTCTCTGGCCGGCAGCAGGGATCGAACTCGTGCTGCAGTGACTGCGGTTTGCTTCATAGTGCGTTGCTTAACCCACTGCACCACCAGGGAGGCCCCCATTAGCGGGATTTTTATTGTGCAAAATCTCATGAGTCTTGTTTCATCCTCTAGGTGAGCATGACAGAAACACTTTTCTTGTCGTACTTACTGTACATGACTATGTCCTGTTGGCATCTGAGGGTTTACGAATCAGTAGAACCAATCCATAGCTACTGCAGCGCAAGTTCGATCCTCGGTCAGGGAGGTGACCCACATGGCACAGCAGACCTCTCCTCTCTGGCCTGCTGCTCCCTTCAGCAGTGTATGTCAGTCTATCTGCCTGTTCTGGTCCCCACTCTGTCTCTGGTGAATTCCCTCATCCTTCTCATCTCTGGCCTGTACCCCAGTTCTTGTATGCATAAATAAATAAATCTTAAAAAAAAAAAAAAAGAAAGAAAGAGCAGAGAAACAATCTGGTGTTGTGACTGAGCCCAGCAGGAAAGTTGAAAGGAATTGAGGCGTGAGGGCATATGATGGTAGCTGCCCTTCAGGAGCCATATGTGAACAGAGAGGAATCCCTAGAATTGGAGTCAATAAGATTTGCAGTAGCCAGCTTTTTTTTTGCCAGAACTTCTGGATTAGAATTTAGGATTTTTGTTTTAGGAGCCTTCTTTCCATCCCTTTCTCTTAGCTTTTCATGTTGCGCTTTCTCTAATGTTTGTCTTCCTATCTCTTTTGCTTGACCCATAATCCTGTTTATCTTAGAATTTCCTTTTTTCAGCTACTTTCCTCTGCTCATACCTCTAATTAGTAACCCCTGTGGTCTGTGGAACTCTTTCTTCATTAGCAGATTTTATGGTCTTCAAAAATGACCCAGTAGAAGATAGCCAATCTTGTGTAGCTCCAACTAATCTAGAGTGCAGGAGTTAACTCTTTTAGTGAAAATGTAAATATATTTACAAAAAAGAAAGGAGAAGTCACTCAAAACCAGTGTGTGTATAGTATTTATCTTTAATAATTACATAAAATCTGATTTAAATGTTTTTAATAAATGGAATTTATTTCTCATATAATAAGATTAGTGTTGTCATCTTTATTATTTTGTGTCTCAATAATATCAATCAGTAAGTTTTTCTGGAATTCTTTTGGCCTTTCCTTAATGACCATTGCATCATATTCCCAAGGCAGTTGCTTCTGTTCCAGACAAGATTTTCACATCCAAAATGAAAAATCAAAAGGAAGCATGCCAGACTTCGTTCCCTTCTCCGTGGTCCTCAGCAAACTTTTGGTTGTTTCTCCCAGCCATAAAATGAGTCATTTCTGCTCCTCATGCATATCTCCCCTAGCCACAAAGAAGGATAAAACTGATCATTTAGCTTTCCTATTCTCTGTAGTAGCAGTGATGTGGGAGAAAGCTTGAAAATATGAGTGAGTTAACTGATGAATAGTATCTGCTGCATTTGTGTAAAATGAGAAAAAAAAATAGTTGAGCACATGTGCTCACAGAAATAAGACAGCGCTATAAAACAAGTAAAGAACTCTAAGGAATTAACTCTAATTGTATCTTGCACATGCTCAGTACGGTGCCCTTGGTAATATTTCCCCCATGTATCACTTCATCTCTAAAGTGTGCTTTGGGATCCATTACTTTCCAGCTTCTTACTTGGACTCTTAGTGAAAGCTTCAGGATAGGCACAAACTAATAATGAAATTGACAAGATCAACAAGATTCTCAATCTGAGCTACCATAAATTATTATAGAAACCTTGGTTCTTCTCTAATTTCCCTAAACAACTTGCCTAAATATCTACTTAAAATGAGTCTTATTATGTTATTGGACTTTTTAATCACTGAAGGCCATTTTTTGGACTTCGTATCAGTAGAGAGTGCAGAGTATGCTCTTTTCCATTCTGTTACTGTAATAGCTGACGATTGACTATATGGGTACACATACTGAAGGCATACTTAAGAACTTTGATCGACGCAGTGACTCACGTGAGTGGTGTGAAGTCCCCAGTCCTCTGATGCTTAAATAGTTAACTGGAGATCTGGGAATATATGGCAGCTCCATGATCCCAAATCCATTTATTATTATTGAGCTAGTGAAGACAGGCAGTGTGTTTCACAGGGAGTAACTGCTGGGTGGTGGGGAGGCCGCTAACAAGACTATTCTAAGTCCTTATGCCCTCAATTGCTTTAGTTTGTGCCTTTCTGATTCTGTACAGAACAAATTGATGAATTATAGGTCTGCAGTGAAGGGTAATCATTTGTTAGCTTAAGTAAGGTGCCTTGTCTTGATTGCAGTGCTCAGTATTGAATACATTCACTGCACCTCAGATCCAGTCGTTGAAATGTAAATTATGTGAAATGTTTGTGAATTTATAAAAGTCAAACACACTATTGAAAGTCATGGATTGTGAAAGTGAAGGCAGTAGGGTTTTGTTTTAAATGAATACTATATTAGACTTGACAGTAGAGAATTGAGCATAGCATTTTTATATGCCTACTATGTGCCAGGCAGAATTCTCTTGTAAGGTAGTTATTTTCCATCTTCATTTTAGAAGATGAGACAATTAAAGCTCATGGGGGGGGGGGTCAAGTAATTTGCCAGTTTGCACAAGTGAAATATTCAATAAATTTTCATTTATTCTTTGTTATATTCTATTGTATTCCATAATTTAAATGTATTCAGGTTTATTCTTTTACCTATAGCTGGATTATATAATTTTATAAAAGAAAATGTCATAGAACTTTTATGTATCTAGTAACAAAAGTCTCCAGGTATACAGCAGGATGTTGCTTTATTTCTTCTAGGACCTGGTGAGATATTCAGCTTCTTTCTAGAACAATTGCATTCCTAACACTACTTCCTCTGCAGTCATCTCCCAGCCCATGATAGCACTTAAGTGAAAAGCTATACAAGATTCCCCTTGACTTCCTAACGAACAATCTATAAACACACTTATCCTTCACTGATTATGAATTAGCTGATGTTGCAGCTTTGCTGTCACAGCTGATGAGAACCTAAAATTAGTGTTCCCAGGTGTGTTTTGGTAGGCACAGGGGGCAGGTACCTTCTGTGGCCCCTTTACATTTCCTGGCTGCACCTTCTTAAGATTAGAAAATTAGCAACTTGTATACACTGTAGATATTCCAGGCAAGTCCCAGCCAGGCTAGATAGAGTGGAGGCAAAGCAGCATCTTAGACCTGTGCTGTCTTTGATTCAAAGGAGTTGAGCTCTGTATTTCATCAGGACACTTTTTTGTTTTTGTTTTCTGGTGTGTACCATGTGTGGATTAGTTCCCTATCTGGGGATTGAATTCAGGCCATGGGGCTAATATCAATGAGACTTAACTCCTAGGCCACCAGAGATGTTCTCATCAAGACACTGTTTCTGGGAATCCATTGCTTTCCCTCTAGAAGCAGCATTAGAGTCATTCTAAGTGGTGTATTACTAAAATGCACTGGGCCAACTGTGAGATCTTGTGCATTGAGGGGACACTTTGCAGCTTAGGAAGTTCTCAAATGTGTGAAATTTGAGATCCAATTTTACACAAGACATCATCTTCATAAGCTCAATTTTAAAGTCACAGGGTAGCAAGTCTTTCTTTGTTCAGAGTTACCCTCATGTTCCAGCAAAGTGAAGGTATTACTCTTGTTCACCTCATTTGTCTCAACCTTTACATAGGGGATTATGCGGATTTCCCAAGATCTGGAAAACAAGCGGAAGGAAATGCTATTAAAAAGATGATTGGATATGGTCTTGCCTTTACTGACAATGATGGTCCCGCTTTGTTGGAGGTCTGGGATTATTCTGGAATGCCTCTGTGCTTATTCTTCAGTTTTTTTTAAAAGGTGCAGGGAGACAAGTGAATATGTATTTACCCAAATTGTATAAATTGTTATTATTTCATCAACACAGTTGTTCCTCTTGACATTTGTAGAGTGCCTTTTAGTAGTTGTTATTACATGCAATTCTCGTAACTTCCTAGTAAATAAGAGATTTGCACACTCTCTTCACAGGTAAGACTTTTGAAGTATGGGCTGATTAAATATGCAGGTAGGATAATGAGACACCTGGCTAGTATCATCTATGTGAAGCAATTTCAAAGACTGAGTAATTTTTTCCCTTGAACATGTATTTATTAAGTGCTCAGTATATGACAGACAGAGTTCAAGGTACAATGGAGAAGACAGTAACTAAGACAGATATCCTTCCTCATGAAACTCAAAGAAAAACAGGAGGAATCATGTAAATAGTTAAGGACAGTATAGTGCCCCACATATTGTAATAAATGACTATAAAACTTGGTGATGACTCCTTGAAATGAATGTGCTTTGGTATGCCTACTCCATTAACTCCACCACATTCTTTGCAATACTTTGTATGTATATATGTTCATATTTTTTTCATTGAGAAAAAAATGCATTGTTTTCATTTCAATTCTCTTTAAAGACTGTAATGACACAGAACAAGTTAAGACCTATTGGTATAAGGTGATATTAGGAATGATGAGTTGTTAAGAAGATCTTATGGTCAGAGGTCCAGAAATTTATGATACTGCCTTGGCTCAGTTGCTTCTCTCAAATGAAGTCACTAAGAGAGGGCTACATAAAAAGGACAAAATTAAACACAGGTCTTAATGTCAAGCTATCTGTTAAAGCTACTTGGACTCTTGACTTGGGGTCAAATTCAAGCCACAACTATTTCCTCCAAAAAAGTCCATACTACACACACACACACACACACACACACACAGTGAACCAAATAATACCCTAAATTCTTTTAGCTTAATCTAGGCGTTCCTCCTTAATTGCTGGAAGTCTTATAATCACACCTTTCACTCAAGAGAAGGAGAGTTGCATAGGAGACCTTTGAATAATCTGAGATTGAAGCTTTAAGTTTTTTCTGAAGAAAGAGAAAATAGATTGTTTTGTATAAAGTCCAGTAGTAAAGGTTTCTCTGACCCAAAAGTAATTCTTCTATTGGCATCTTCAAGTTTTACCTCTCTTTATATTAATGCATATAATGTAGTTTTAATACTAGATGAAAATGAGATTGATGAATGACTTATTTTTCAAGCTTTCATTTGAATCTGGTTATTAGATTAAGAAGCCAACCCCACAATTGCTTCTCAGGTAGCATGGCATAGACAAGACAGATTTAGGTGTGGAGAGGGGACCAGCACTGGTACTGGTGAATGACACTGAAGAATAATTGTAGGTCATTGATGAATTACGCAGTGTATTAGGTTACAAATAGAAGGAAGTAGCTGGCTTATTTAAACAGAACCAGCAGACATCCCAGCTAGGGAGGAAGAAAATCTCTTTCATGCCACATGTCTGCCTTGAATGGCACTGCTGATGCCTATCACTGGACAGTGTGCAAATCTGCTGTTTTACTATGCCATGTCTGTCATTTACACCAGGGATCCTTGCTCACTCACCATGTTTAGTGCCCTTACCTTTAGATGCCAAGTCCTAGGCAAAGACTTGTATTTGGTGGAGTAACCTGGCTGCCAGAAGGAAAAAGAAGGGGATGCTTGAAAGTTTTTAACCCTTGTAACATCAGGAAGAATCCTATGTTTTTCAAAATGTGTACTATATCTTCAAGAAAGAATTTAAGGTACTGGTTAGTCAGATAAACACCATAGACATCCATACAATTGGGAAGATTTTTGTGTATCCTGAAATCTGTGCACTGTTGTAGGAGTGTAAATTGCTAGGACCACTATGGAAAACAGTATGGAAAATCCTCAAAAAAGTAAAAATAGAACTGCCATAGGATACAAGAATCCCACTTCTGGATATTCAAAGAATATGAAAACAGTAATTCAAAAAGATACACAGATGCACATGCTTGTGTTCATTGCAGATGTACTCATAATAGCCAAGATAAGGGAACATCTAAGTACCCAATAACAGATGAATGTTTAAAGGAAATGTGGCATAAATATTCAGTGGAATACTACTCATCCATTAAAAGTAAAGATGATATCTTGTCATTTTCAACAACATTGCTAGATCTTGAGAAGATTATTCTAAATTAAATATCTAAAGAGAAACTAATGCCATCTGATTTTACTCATTTGTGGAGTATAAAGGAAGAAAGGTCAAATGGGTAAAGGAAACAAAAACAAGTCCTTAGACTCTGCCAACAGAATGTTGGTTATATAGGAGGTGAAGGACAGAGGAGCAAACTGATAGGGGTGCCAAGTGGTAGATGACAACTTGACATGTGTTTGTGGGTGTGGTATGAAATATGGAGTTGCTGAGTTAAGGAATTAAACACTTGAAACCTATACAGTGTTGTAAATTAATGTTTCCATTGAAAGGGAAAAAATTACCTTGTTATGTTTTTGTAGCACTCCTATCTTTGTGACTTGGCAGCAAAACCCTCAAACATGTAGGGATAGTATGCTACTTTTGTGTTCCATGGGGTCAAGCACAGAGTAGACTGACTATTTGTTGTCTAAGAGAACAGTTGATGCTGAGTGTTTTTCCAGGCATAAAATTCTATTTTTATCCTTCTACAAATTTATTCTAAATGTGCAAAATGCTTATAACTATCCCAATTAATTATTATTAATTGCTGGTTGTATAAATATTGATTTAAAGGACTGAATGGACACCCCTGGTCCTAGGGCATAGGACATCTAACTGTACTGAAGTTAGAGCCAGGACTTTCATGCTTGGGACCAATGTGGTTGATCTTTGCTTTTTGGTTTTATTTTTGTCATCACTGTTACATTCATGTGAAAGACCATCAGAAACCATCAGACTTTGAAATAAATAGACTTAAAGTATGGTGATACCCCATAAAAAGTATGCTAGAGCTATTTATGCCATCTCTGTTTGCTTCCCTAGGGTGTATCAAGTCTCCCACATGAGAGAGCACTGCCTTCCTCAGGCAGGCACTGTATGTGTTCCATATATACTTCCACAGCACTTAAATGCTATTGTTAAAGTGAATTGATTAGAATTGGGAAGTTTTTCTGAACCTCTGGGTATTGATTCTCATCTTTGTTCCAATCTAGAAATGGCTAAATCTTTTATATTCTCCAGAGAACACAATATATACCCAGTGTTTCAAAGCAAAGGCTTGTTTTGCTACCTTCAATATTGAAAAATTAGATACAAAACTGAATTAAAATGATCCAAATATACAAATGTAAAATAACACAATATCTCTTTTAGATGAATCAACAAAAATGATACTCTAAAGACCAAGGTATTTAATCAAATAAATAAATCAAATGTAAGTTAAATTGAGAGCCATCAAAGAGAAGTGGTTTTTCAGATCTTTAACAAGAATGAAAAATTGAGCCATATGTCAAAAATAGGAATGCTTTATCTTTCTATAACATTGCAATACTTCTCAGAATGTGGTCTGCATGAGGAATAGTCCAGGGAGGGAGAGCTAATATGCATGAAACAAAGGGACTATTTAGCCAGAGTAATGCTTATGATGGAGAAGCAGATATTCAAAAGTGAATATAAATTCATTGCTTTAAAACATGCAAATAAGATCCATCAAAATAGAAGACTAAGTGATTTCTAAAATAGAAATTACTTTGGCTATTCAAATAGACAATAGATATATTTTAATTCCCCAGTGAAATAAATGTGCTTAGTACCATTTTGATGCTTGGTAAAATTCATTGTCAGCCAGGCAGATTTGAGTCTCAGATTTACTATTTACTACTTGAGTAACATAAAGCAAATCCCCCAATCCTTCCTGGAAATTAGTTTACCAATTTATTAAATAAGGAGAGTGATATAGTCTTCCAAATTTTGATCTATTTAATCTCACAAAGTGAAGATGATCTAGGGCAGGAATTGCACACTTTTTTAGTAAAGGAACCAGATAGTCAATGTTTTAGGAATTGCAGACCAGATGGTCTCTACTGAACTGCTCACCTCTGCCACTGTAGTACAAAAGCAGTCAGTACGCAAACAAACTATTGTGTCTGTGTTTCTCTAAAACTTTATTTGCAAACAGACTATGGCCCACGTTTGTCCTGTGGGTCAGTTAACCAACCCATGAGCTCTGACAATGACTGGGGTAATGGTAATGCTCATAAGTAAACTAAATATTAACAAATCACCCAGCAAAGTTCCTGACACACAGATCTTGAACAAATGCATTGGGCCAATCAGTCAATCAACAATCAGACAGTGAGTGTGGCCTGGTGAGTATAATCACCATTCCCAATCTCACTACTTAATATTTGCTACTTCACATGTCATATTTTTTTCTGTTTTTATGAAATCATTTGACAGTTCTTACTGATGTCCCAGGAACATTATTACAGTCAGAAATTTTCTTAAAATAACTTTCTTAAAACAATTGCTTAAGATAGGGTGTTTGGAAAGTTCAGTGCTTAAAAAACTGGAGGAAATAAATAGCATTTTCTTTCCTCATAATTTTCTAAAAATGACTATGTAACAAGAGGTGTAAATAGGGTCTATAAAATATTTTGTAGAAATTCTGTGTTAAAATTAAACATCCTTCTTTATTACAGAAATCCTCATAGGCTTTGATGTTCAAGACGCTGGGGGAAATACATTTTGCATACATTTTGCACTGTTTCCCAGATATTATTTAACTGGGAGGTTTTTTTTTTTCCACATATCTATTACTGCCTTCCAGAATATAGTCTATGGAGAATCCTATTGAGAAATACTACTCTGTAACATAAATCAAATCTTGGTATACTTAGAATAAATGGTATGAATGGACTCAGACTGGGAATGTAGCAAAGTAAAAGGAAAAAAAACACATTAACAGCGGCTAATTTTTCTGTTCCATCATTCTTTCTTTCATTTATTCAATAATCAATGTGTATTCTATTCAATGTAGAGCCTTATTTTTATTCCTATTCAGAAGTCAGAGGTAGTTTTATGAATAGAAAGTTTAGATATTCTAAAATAAATGGCTAAAATCTCAAGCTCTTTGTTTCATATCTATAAAAACCTCCCTGAGTTTCATGGGAAGATAAACTTTTATTTCCAAAAGGAACTTCAAAGTTATATGAAGATAAAAGAAGAACTACAGTGAGTGAACTGGAGTAATATTTGGCAATAACCTGCCAGAGAACTCATCTGAATTAAAAAGAACTGTGATAACAGATCTCTTTTAGTTTAGGTCCATAGAAGTTTGAAATGGAATGAAGCAGTCTAGTTGACACTAATACTCTTGCATTAGAATCATTTACTAAATTTAATAATGAATTTTATGTAGAAATGAGGAAGACGATCATTTTCAAGCAAACCTCTGTCTATCTAAGGGTACTGTGTATTTTTTGACTGGTCTTAGAGAAGCACCAGAAAACACAAAGGAACTATTTCAACCAAACTGTTGCTTATCACTTCAGCATCACCAATCACCAATATTTCTATACTTGGGTTTTTCTGTGATGTAGGTAACAGAAAAAACAAAACAAAACATTGTTCTATAAGTATTTTGCTGCAAAGAAATATGTGCATTCATTTTACTTCTTTGTTCACCAGCACAAGTGGCTGTGTGCTTGTTCACACACACATGCACACACACATGTACACACACATTAACTTTTCAGAACTTCTTATAACATGTAGTGACTTTGTTATATTAATATGTCTACTTAATATTCTGTGCTTCTAAAGTGCTTGGTGCTAAGTAGACAAGAAGTATTTAACTAATGTCTTTTCTCCATTGTAAATTGGAATTGGTGACTAAGATGACCCAAGCCAAACTTAATAATACTGAGCTATTCTTTGATTAATGTGAATTTAAGAAAAGTCAAAAAGGATATGACCAAATACTTTTGAATTATGTGGGTTAGTTGCATGATTATAGCCTGGCACTATGAAAAATACACACATACACAAACACACACACATACACACATATACTACATAATTGAATTTCCAAAAGAATTGGAGAAATGTATAGCTGTTATCTTAGTTTCAAATCTTAGTCAACTCTAAATCTCAGCAGGGCTATAACTGGTTAGAACTGGGTAGAGAGTACAACTTGACATTCACCTTTATGACCTGGCCTTTGTGGTTATGGTATGGGGAAGACTTTCCCATTCAACTCAGTGGGATAATCAAAGCAATTTAAATGCAATCAGGAAAAGGATTACTTAGGAGAGAACAAATGGTCAAGTACAGAGAGAGGCTACTTTTGCTCATTCTGAATTTGGTAAATAATTTGTGACATTCTAGAAGTTATCATTACCATTATTAGCATCAGATATTAAATGCAGATTGTCCAAGTCAGATCACGATTTTCTAATTTTATTTTAGCACATATCTTTGAAAACTGGGTGTCCATTATGTATACATATTTTCTTTATGGGTTATGGTGAAAGGGAGAAGACAAAATTTTGAGAAATATCCATGAAAGAACCTGAAATGAATTGATGGAATCGATGACAGTAATACAAAATGAATTGTGAAAAAGAACAGTGGCTTACTCTTAATAAGCCCAGCAGAGCCAGTATAATTAAATAGCAACTATGGCTTCATTTAATTATTTTTCACAAACAGCACCATCATTTTATATGACCAAGAAATAACTTTTCTGTATTTATTTGGCAAAGCAGCAAAAAACGAATTGAATCTTACATTATCAATTGCAAAAATGGCATTACAGTGGATTGGAAGTAATTTGAAATTACACCTAATAGAACAAAGCACATTCCAAATTAATGTATAGTGCTACTAGGAAATAAATGAATTCTTTAATCTAAAGTCTTTTGTTTTAGTGGGAACCTTTAGCAATGAAAGCCGAATAATTGTCCTTAAGACCATGAAATGAATCAAAGGAGCCGTAAGTGGCATTCGAGATTACAAGAAAAAGATTTTCTTCTCTGACACTCTCCTTTTATGCAGTGCGGGTGGAGTCCAGCTGTATGACATAGAGCCTATTAGATTGTTTTCTGTTTTCTTGCCATAACTTTGACATAATCATTCTCCTTTGTCTGCTTTCTTCCTTTATTGCACTCTTTTCTCTTTACACCCACTTTCTAAGGCTGTGCCTTGCGTGTCTCCTTCTCACTGCTTATTAAGTGTGTATATGCTACAACTTATAAACAAGGAACTGCTATTAGCCAATTCATTAATTAGAGTCCTGTCTGAAGTTCTTCTGTGCAGGATAATAATTTGTTAGCTTAACTAAGACCTTCTTCCTTCCTGATAAGTGTCATTCTGAGGAAATATTGATTGAGGGTGGACCCCTGCTAGGTAATATATGTGCAATTTATACATGCTTGAGAATATTGAAGTGCATTATTTCCTTTCCGATAGCCAGTAATGACTGTAATAAACCAAAACTACCTCATTTTAAATAAACAGATGTTTTTAGTTGACAATGAAGTCATAATTCAAAACTATACTAATTGTTATTTCTTAGTTAGGGGATTTTAGTCCAAATTGAAATAGGCACTTGTAAATATACTTTATATTATTTAACTGTTCCAGAACAGTGCCTGGCCATAGGGTTTCCTAAATATGAACTGCCAGTCTTTCTGCTTACTCATGTTGAAATAATTCCAAAACAGTCATAAGTTCTAACCTCTCATTTCTGTTAAAAAAGTTCTAGTAAATATATAGCTTGACTTTTTGTCTACCTTAAGTCAAGACTAGTAAGTGGAAAGTCTGTCCTTTCATTCCAGCTATATATGACTTTAAAGCTGTTGTTTTTGGATGGGTGGCCATGCGTGACGTAGTATTTGGAACCCTAAGGTGGGACTGTTGATCTTTCAGGGTTGCTTGCCTTAAACACTGAGTCTTTGGTCTGTGCTCCTCTGGAATATAGTGTGGTCTTGAACTCTAAGTCTTAGACTAGCTCACCATAATCATCTGACTTTATTATCTGCTTTATTGTGTTTACTTTTACTTAAGATGTTGATTAATTTACTATTGTTAAGCCTGTGCTTCTTTAACAAGGATTATAACCTCAACAAGAGAAACTTAACTACACTTTCTGGATGATATATTTCATACTTCTTCTCCTGGTTATAGTGAGTGATGGGGTAAAAACAACTGATTTTAGAGTTAGAATTATGAGATGAAGGTTTTGTATTCCCACCATAGATACAGTCATGGATGAGGAAGAATCTGAGCCTCTATTGTTTTCCAAGACTGTGTTGCACCTCAGCATTCTAGGTGTGGGGCCCCATTATAAGTAGCATTTTTAAAAAAATAATATTGTTGTGTTTTTATGATACTTTACATATAAATCTGGCTCAGAGAAATGAAGGACAGAGGCTGGAACTGAATGTAATATAGGGATGAGTGTCAGGAGGATATTCAGCAGTATATATGTAGAGACACAGAAGGGAATAATAAACTCAAGCCAGACTTCATCTAGTAAGTATGCCTTTAAGCCAGGATCTATTTATATATCTAAGGATAGATCTGGCTAGTGGGGCATGGAAGCCACACTTCAGCCATTGTATGACATTTGAAGTCATACAGGTAACAGCTTAACAATGTGGTTGCTTTCAAGGGGATTAAGTTTCATGAAGGAGGAACTTGGTCGTTAATTGAAAGAAGAGGATAGTATGTGTAAAAGCAAGAGGTGGTTTCAGGGAGTATATAGTTCAACTGGGCTCCTGTCTTATCTTCAGCTCCCTAGAAAGTCAAAGCAGAAGTCCACATAAATGGATTAGGCCACTATCAGAGACGGGTTCTAATGTTTTACCAAATAAGCTCATTCCTTCATCTGAGCATATAGACCAGAACTTCTGGATATGAATCCAATATTAACTACTAGTGGAACTTATAAGTAAGTTTGTTTCTTCCCTGTCATCCCTCAATGTCAAAACTAAAATATCTAAAATGGAATTTAACATCATAGTGTTTTCACTTTTCATAAATCTCTCTTCCCTTTAGATCATGAGCTCCTTAAGGCTGGAATAAAATTGTTTTCAGCTCTACATTCACGGTTTTAGGACAATGCCTGGCATACATACACAAGAGATACTTTTTGGAAAAAAGGATTAGTATATGAACTAACAAAGTTCTATTCCAGGACCTGACATATACCTTTGAAGGCAATTTAACCATTCTGAAAATTCTTGACTTTGTCACTTCATTAGCGAGAGTTCAAGCCAGGGATGATGTGAAGTCTGTGACAGATGTTGGGGTGAGGATGGGGGAAATGTCAAGGATGTCTTTTGTATCTTCCATTTTTTTTCTGAAATATTTGGACCAAAGTCTCCACCCCAACTTGGGGCACAGTGCCACACACTGGAATGTCTTATTCTTACTAGTGAAATACGAGGGAAACAATTCCTAGCATATATCCAGCTAATCTTGCCATAGCACCTTGATCTGTGTGTCCTTATAAATGTAAATATCTTATTGGAGGAATCACTAAAACTCATCAGGAAGAAAAATGATTGTTTTTCCTAGAGGTCAGATTTTGCCAGTGAGGACCTTGATGAGAAAGAGAAACTGAAAACTATCATTTCTTTTGTATTTTTATCCACTCTTCAATTCCATTTACAGTGACCTATTTGCCATAGGAATAGGAAATGTTAGTACCTGCATTGGTTAGGGCATGTTTTATGTTAATCAGGCAGTTGATAATCTTGAATGGTTCAGCAGGTCCAGATTTCACTGCCATAAACACAGATAATTACTTTTTCCCATATTCTTTGTCACAAAGAATATATTTTATCGGACTTTTTTTTTTAATCCAAAGTTAGAGACTTTGCTCAAGTAGGACATTTTTGCTTAATCTTCACACCTTCTTATTTCAGAGTACTGAATTACCAAGTAAGCCAAGAGAAGATTATACTAAAAATGGGACTCTCAAAATTGTGAACTTATTCAGCAGAGATTTTACAGGAACCTCAGGGGATTTTATACTACACCGAACTTGAATAATTTTCAACAATACTTTCTAGTTTTTAAAACTGTGTCTCAAATTTTATTTTTGCTTGTTCTTTAATATGTATAGAGATGTGTAACATAGAATAGAGAGAGAAGTGAATTTAGGGCCTCTAAATCCTTGGTGAATTCTGGTAGAATTTATGTAAAGATTCATGATAATCATTTTGGGGAAAAACTCTGTTTCACTTAGGATTTTACAAATTTCATTAGCTCGATAAAATGTGTTGTATCAGACAAACCTGTATCAGGTTTGTCCGAGTTCCCTGACGCCCTTGGTAGTAATTTTCAGTAGTCCACCAGCTACTGATCTTCCCATCTTTGTGCTTTTCCTCAAACAAAACTTAGAAATCCAGAGAGGGATGAAGGCAGCTGTGCCTTTATCCTAGATTGACAAAACATGCAGAATAAGGAAGCACTGAATTCCAAAACAGAGACTGTGCATAGTAGAAGTAATAATTTCTCTTCCTGTGTTCCCTTCTTCCAGACATTTGCATGGTGCTTCCACCCATGATCCACCTCTTGTGTCACAAGCAGCCCAGTAAAAAACAAAGTCACTGCTACACTCCCTATCCCCCTGTTCCTCTTGTTTTCTTATTCATGACTGCAATGTGTTTGTAGTTATATTTTTGTTTATCTTTTCTCACTAAAATATAAGCAGAACATCTTGAGGGAGTGGTCTTGATTTGTTTTGTTCATCTTTCCATTTCTTGTAGTTTGATCAGTGATTCATGGATAACTCTTTGTTGAGTATTACAGAATGACAGAGAGTCTCAGGACGCCTGACTACAAGACTGCAGAACAGTTAGATTCTGACCTCTAGGTAGCAGTGGGGAAAGAGAAAAAAACAGGGGAAGGGCATAGGGGAGGTAGGAAGGTAGGAAGGCAGACATACAGTTAAAATGATAGATGTGTGGATGAGACATCGAGATCTTTGATGGGCACTAAGGGAGAGATCCTGAGAGATAAATTAAGTCTAGCTGAACTCATGAAGCTCAGAGGTGTGAGACCAAGACTCAAAGCGAGGAATTGCATATTCCATTTAAGATACCGAGAGCTACTATAGTGGATGATGGAAGGGAAAACTGTGGAGCTAAGTAAGAAGAACTGCAAAGAAGCATGGAAAATGGTGCCAGAATTTTCTACAAGGCTCCCTATGGTACAGATATCGTTTTTTCAGCTTTTCAGAGGAGAAATCTGACCCCTCAAAGGACCAAAATCCCAGAGTTACTTAGCTAGTAGCAGAGCCAGGTCACAGATGAGGTGCTGTGTGGCCCAGGTTCCTCATTTATTTTACATACCCATGGCCCCTCCCTGTTCCTTCACTCCCAGCGCCACCTCCTCTACACTTCCTCATTTTCCTTCTTAACTTACCGCCACTGTCCTCAACATGAGATAGTTTAAAAGTTCAAAAAAAAGCCATTCTAAGTCATTTTCTCCCCTTTTCCTGAGTTTTGAGGGAAGATTTCAGAAAACTAAAAGGAATCTAAGGTAAACTATTTTCCAGAATCAGCAGGATATTTAGCTAGTATTTTCTGTGCATAAAAGGGGATGAAAGCATCTAAGAACAAATCACAATAATAAAGAGAAAATGGTGTCAACATTTGTTGGAAAGAGCAAATGCACTCTAACTTAAATTTCTAAAATTTAGCCAAAGAAAATTATATTCCCATTAGTTTAAAATACCCTGGTTCTGAAGATTTAGCTACTGACTGCAAAATGCCCCCCACATGACATATTTAGGCATTATAAGGATAATGGTTGTTAAGAAAATCTCTAGGACTTTCCAAAAGGTTTGAAATTATTTAGGCGTAAAATAAAAGTTTATATTTGTAACAACGGTGTATTATGTATTTATAAATGTTTTTTATTTTATGGATGGGCTAAAGGACAAAATGGGAGGACTTCAAAGAACATAATGCCTTTAGTTAGAAAGTCAAAATGAAGCAGAATTTTCAATTATGCTAACGTTTGTAGTTTTGAAATAATGGTGACATGTATCAGCTGATATTTGGGTGTTTATCAAAGGTAAATATAATGCGGTTTTTGCATAGGTATGCTTACAAATGCTTATTTGTCAGGTTCTTAGTTAAGATTACCTATAATGGAAACACAGAAATGACTTTTTAATTACCTTTCTAATACCCATTTGCTTCATTCACTTTTAACATTAACTGTTCCCATTGTTCATTTGTGAGCTTAGTTCTATAATTTTCAAATCATAAGTTGGTTCTCCACAGGAAAGTAAGGTGGAACTATGAACAACTAACTGAGAAACATTCATCAACCCATTCAAAAACATTTATTGACCAACCCATATGTGTTTAGCACTTTTCCAGACTCTGAGAATAGAATGTGGAAATGAAAATTGGGATGAAAGTCCTTGTCTTCATGGAACTTAGCATATAGTTGAGGGGCCTCCCTGGTGGCCCCCCACAGCCACTGCAGTAGGAGTTTGATCCCTGGCCAGGGAGGGGACCCACATGGCACAGCAGACCTCTCCTATCTCACCTGCTGCTCCCGTCAGCAGTGTGTTTCCATTGATCCGTCTGTTCTGCTCCCCAATCTCTCTGGTGAATACTCTCACCCCCTGTGCCTCTGGTCTGTACTCCAGCTCTTGTGTGCATAAACAAATAAAATCTTAAAAAAATAACATATAGTTGAGGGGGCAGACAATAAACATACATGTATGCACCCATATGAAATATGAGACATTTTACAGTAGATAAGAACTGAGGAATATGAAATGGGTTAAGGAATGGAAAGTCACTTAGGAGTTCAGTCAACTGTCTCTCTACAAACGTGACTTTTGGGTAAGATTAATTTATTCAGCTAATAGGAAGTGAGAGGAAAGAAATAAGTTATTGGGTGCTTACCATAGGCTGAGAAATTTGCAAAGTCATTCTTGATAAGAGTATTTCAAGCAATGTTTGTCATAACACAACAGTATAACAATGATTACACTCACTTTAAAACTGGGCAATCTGGTATTCAGAAAGATTGACTAATATCCCCAAGATCATACAGATCGTTTCTATTAGAATCAGGATTAAAACCTAGATCTCACTTTAGAAACCACGTTCTCTTCATGATACTGATCTCTTTCTTGGATCATATAAATTCATCTTTTAATACTGATTCTTCTCTCAATAATAGCTCATGGAGAATGAATTTTTTTTAGACAGTTGTCCCCAATGTCTCTTTATAAAGCAATATCAGAATACTTCTGTTACCTTCCTCCTGTGTGTCAAGATTTGGTGGATATTGAAGATGCAGACATCAGAGATAATGTGACTCGTGAAACCCCAGGCACTCCCAGATTGGGGAAGGGGAAGACAGACAACAGAATAATTTCAAAGTGCTGTGATAGATGTTAAACTGGGACACTGTAGCAATGGAAAGGAATTACAACTACGAAGACAAAAAAATAGCAAACCCGGAGAGAGTATTACTAATAAAAGTGATCATTGTCTCCTGGGTCTTGAAAGAGTTAACTGGAGTCAGAAGGTTCTGGGAATTAATGGGGTGGGGGATTTATTAGTTACCTGTGACTGTTATCATAAATTAACCACAAACTAGATTGGTTAAAACAATAGAAATTTATTCTCTCACACTTCCGAAGGCCACAAGTCTGCAATCAGTTTTACAGGGCTGAAAGGGTGTTTGCAGGGCCCTGGTTCATCTGGAGGCTAGACAGGAGAATTTGTTTCCCTGCTTCTTCCAGCCAGTGATTACACTCACTTTAAAACTGGGCAATCTGGTATTCAGAAAGATTGACTAATATCCCCAAGATCATACAGATCGTTTCTATTTGAATCAGGATTAAAACACAGATCTCACTTTAGAAACCACATTCTTTTCATGATACTGAGCTCTCTCTTGGATCATATAAATTCATCTTTTAATACTGATTCTTCTCTCAATAATAGCTTCATGAAGTCGTACCAAAGCTTGTTACCAGTCATATCAGAGCTGGGAAATGGGATGGGAGATTTTTAAAATATGTTTCACACTGATTCTGACGTCTTTTCTCCTTCACCATAATGCACTACCATTATACACACAAAAGTTAACATCCAGTGGGTTGATTGGTAGGTCTTGAGATTATTGATTTATTCTAGATATTAATACATCATAGATATTAATGGATATTCTAGATATTAATGACATCCATTAGTAGGTGTCAATAAACAACTGTTGGGGCTGAGTGGTGTTCTGACTATAATTTCTGAATATACAGCTAGGCACAAATGACCATGGATAAATGACATTTTGTCTATCTTATGCTTTCTTCTATAAAGTTCCATTATATGAAGCATGTCTTGGTCACTAATGTCGTACCATTCACTTCACAGGTATAACTTTGAATGAAGACATAATATTAAGAATTTTGTCAGTATTATTGTGTCAATCACATGAACAAAAGTATATAGTTTATCTGGGCTATAGAAAGTTACATAGATTCTATGTGTACTCTGCTTTTTCTTATAGAAATATTCTTGAAATTTATGTTTTTACATATATTTGTTTTCCAGTGGAAAATGGCATTTTAAAAATATTCTCCATTTTCTAAAAATAATTCACAAAATAGTTGAGCATTTTGAAATGATCTATCAATACTTAGTAATTGTACTTTTCATATGAGCCATTGTGTGTGGTAATATACTTTTTTACTGCATTCCTACCTATGGGGATGTACCTTCAAATCTGTAGAAAACTGGTAATGTTTCTTCTTTCATTTGGTATTATTTGAACAGCTAAGAAATTTTCTCATACATTCTGAAGTGGCAACATTAAAACACAAATTTTTATTCTGCACTGAATTTGTTTTTTTTTACCATACCACCACCAAAAAGTCAAAAACAAAAAACCAAAAGCAAGCAGTGACCCAAAACATTCTACGTTGCTGACTTCTGTTGTAAGATCTGTACTAAATTTAAGATAAATCTATTATTTTCTTGGGAAATTTGTCTTTCAAAGTGTTGAAATCACCTTTTTTCATTGTGTCAATGTTAGGTCTTATTGTTAGATTGTGCTTATGAACTTCTCCAGTCTTCTAAAGTCTCTACTTAGTATTCATCTGTGATGTGAAATGGACTGAATAGTAAATAGATCATTGGAGGTAACTTTTGAAGCATAGTACTAATAGAAAAATGGATTTATAATCCTCTTATACTAAAGATTAAATAATGATTGGACTACAACATTTTGACCTGCCATTCACCTTCCAGGAGGTCTTGGCCCAAGCACCCCAGGTGGTTTGAGTAGAATGGGATAGTCTCCTTCCCTAGAGAGAGTTAAATGCATTATGTCGGAGGAGAGTTCAGTAATGTTTGTTATATGTTATTCTTCCTTTAGGTCCATTTCGTTTTTAGCGTTCGGATAAATGAGGAACAAAAAAATGGGTGATGTGTTCAAGTGACTTCTAACACAAGACAATTATGTGTTGTGAGATTGTAGTCAAATTCCACTGGAACCTGGTGTTACAAGACTTCTTTTTTTTCCTTTTACTCTCAATAAGTTACAGTGTCCTAGCTACTAATTTTGGGGACAAAATCAGTAGAGTATGAATAAACCTATGGTTACATCAGAAAAAAAAAAAAAAAAACTTGGAAGTGATCTTAGACTGTTCAACCCTATGGAGAATAATATGGGGAATGCTTATAATGTAACATAAAACAAGATTCAAATGTGTGCATGTTTTATCATTTCAACTGCAGAGGAAGAAAAAAAGCTGGAAGGAAATAGACAAAATGTTAACAGTTGTCACATTTTGGCACAGAATACATATTTTTGCTTTATCTTTTTCTAAATGCTGCATTTTTGAAATTTTTAAATGAGTTTGGCCAACTTTTATAATATGAAAATATACAATTTAGTTACAATAGCTGTCATCTGATTGGTGATCCATGAGTCTAATCAAGGTTCAGCATAAAAAATATGGAAATGAGTAAAAACTTAAACATTATCTTCAATATCCATTACCTTTTTTCTGTCACTTCCTGCATTTCCAGTCTCATTACCACCTTGCCCTCCTCACCCATAAATCTATCCTAAAGTCTCCAGGGTATTCTTCTGAAAAATGTATCCTGATATGAACATCTAGATCCTTCTTCTGTCTCTACTCATGAGAGGTACTTGTCTTCTCCACAAAGCTGCACTTACCAGGGTGTCTGTAGCTGGTATGCTAAACTAATTTTAATGGAAGATATATTGTAGTGCCCTTTGATCCTGGTGGGAATTTAAGATGCCATAAAAGACCTCTGGAGGATTTTTTTTTTTGACAAATGGATAATTGAAGATCTAAATTTTAACTCACTAAGATAGGGATCTATAATCCTACTGTGTCACTTCATATTTGTATAACCTTGAACAAATTGCTTAACCTTTCTTTTCTAAATCTCAGTTTTCTGTTAATTACAATGGAGAAAATAATATTTTTTTCTGTTTGTTGTGAGGCTTAGTAGGTATGATTTTTATTAGCTAAATGGACTAAATTGATTGTACCTGTTATGCCTCACAACAAATGGATGAGGCAGGTATTATGACAATGATGGTGGAAAACATTGCCTCAGGACAACTCAGTTCTAGATCCTTTGTCTCAAGAACTGCCAGAGGCTCATTGTCTTACTCTCTTCTCCTAACCAAATATTCAGTTATACCTAAATTAACTTAATACTTACAGAACATTAACTATATGCTGTATTGTTTTCATGTGTGTTCACTTTTTATGGATTTTCTTTTTCTTGATGACCATCTACTATCTGAAAATCAATGTTTGTTTTAAATTCAAGCTGCAAATGTACAAAATGCTAATATGGTCATGGCATCTTTCAACAAAAAAAAACGTTTTAGATCATTCAAATCACCCATTTGTGCCTTTGCGACCCCTCCCAAAGTATGCCCCACAGGCTATGTGGCAAAGGTATTGTGAAGTCAGAATTTCACTTCCTATTAGCAATAATTGAAAGGTTAAAGTTTAAAGACAATGAGAGAAAATTTTTTTTAAAAGTTAATGTGACTCTTCACTGGCTCCTAAATGTGTTCCCAGGGCTCTCTACAACTTGGAGAGGGGAGGGAAGATAAGTATTGGTTTTCATCTTTAAATGCCTTTCTCTGAGGCTCAGAGGGTTTCTTATTATATCTATTTCACCTTCAAAATGGCATTGCTGAGTTCCCAGTAAAGGTTATGCATGAATCTGAGGATTTGCCTTTCTGACTCAGAGTTTACTGGCATTTGCTAAATGTTTGGCTTTGTATTCGCTTTGTCTTGACTATGGTGAAAGTGAGACTTTGTCTCATTTATTAGGTAGCACTTGCTTTGCTGCATAAGGCTGAGTCATTTCTTACTGGCCACCCAGAGTGGCTTGAGACATAGGAAATACTTTGCTTCCCAACAAGTTTACATAATTTGGTTTCTATCTGTCCTCTCCCTACTTGCATAGGTACTGTAAAGTCACAGGTGAGTGAGTAACCAACCTCCTTTGCTTCTCCCCACACCCTTACTGGATGGCCTGCTGCATTCCTTCAGTGGGAGGATCCCAGAAATGTAGATTGCCAGAGTATCCCTACAGCTTGGTTCTGTTTCTCTCATTACCACATTTGGGAAACACCATGAAAAAGTGGAGCTGTTCCCCTACTTATGAACGTTAAAATATTCCTTTCTAGGTCTTTATGGAAAAGGTCAAGAAATTAATTTTAGATGAATATCTTTACCTTCTTAGGCAGTTGCTGTATTAATGATCTCATGATGGATTGCTCCTTAAACTGGCCCCAGAACAGGTCAGAGGGGAGAGAGAATATCCTCTATTTAATGAGGCAGAGATCAAAGCCCCTAATATTTTATCACTGGCATATAGATAGAAGGAGTCATAAAGGAATAGAGAATGACTAAAGAAGCCTAGTGCCTTTTATGGGTCTGTGTGTTTTGCTGAAAAGATAAAAGGCCTCTGTGAATCTAAATATTTTTCTTTTTGCTTGAGGCATTTTTAAATTTATCTTAAGAAGCAAACTTTTTTTTTGTTTTTAACTTTTTAATTTTATTCCAAAATACAGAACAGTTGAAAGAACTGAATAATGATCAACTGTGTACTCACCACAAAAATTTAGTAATTAATAACATTTTGTTACAATTATAATTTTCTAAACAGAACTGTTAGGGGGAAAGTAGTCCTAAATGGATTATGGGTGTGTGGACTCCAACCCCCACTCCAGACCATCAGTGTTCCAGAACCACAAATCCGATAAAATGATTATGGAATTGTGGATCACTGGGACCTGAGGGTGGAGTTAAGCAGCCAGGCTGGCTATAAAACCAGAGGTGAGCCTGGAGCTCACTCTCTTACTGAGGAGCCAGACCCCTTCCTTCGGGAAACATCTCTCTTCCTTCGGAGCTATCTCATTCAACTTGGAGCCAGCTCTCAACGCGCCATTGCTTAGATCTAGTAGGGTATTTGTGGATTTGTATCCCTCTCTTTTTCCCTTGGTATTATTACTATTTTATTCCCCTTCTTTCATAAACTAAAACCTGTTAATAACTTTTGCCACGTGTACCTGGAGTTGGGACTTTTTAAAAGTCTTCTGAGTGCGCGGGTGGAGGACCCAGTGAGGAAAACCCATTTTATATTAGGGTTGCCCTGTAACAGAACCATAGACATGAATGAAATGTTTCCAAACATCTCTTAATTTGGGTAAATTCATACATACCTCAGAACTATTACTGCTAGAGATGTGAAGTGCACCTTGACACTGTGGATTGTACACCTGAAGGATATAATCCAAGGAAGGATATAATACTGAACCCCAAGTGCTGAAACAGGGAAACATTTTTACTCTCAAGATGGCACCAACTGAGGTGATAGAATCCCAAGCTCAAGTCCACCACCTGGAAAAAAGGGACTTAAATGTACTCTTGTTGAAGAGATTATAGTTCATCTCAGTACTTAGTAAGCCACAATTAGCCTGTAATTTCTAATTATGGTTATGGTGGAACTTGACCAAGTTTGAAGAATGGTTACCAGCAGAAGGAGTTGGAAATAGCCATTTTGAAAATTGGGAAGGCTTCATGCAGTTTGGAACACTTAGCAATCAGGATAGAAATTTGAATCATCTCCAAGTCTCATTCCACTCTTTTACTTCATTAAACTTACAAAATTTTTGAAGAGAGAATAAGACAGACTTGAAAAGAATTTATGGTAGACAGTGTTGCTCTTGATGAACTTCCTGAGAAAATCATGCCCTTAAATATATATTTGAAAAGCTGTCTACTTAACAAGTTATGCTGTGCTTGTTTCTGCAGCACATACACTTAACAAGTTTTGAGGAGACATAGCTGAGGTTTCTATTTATTTATTTTTTCATAATCACCTGAAAAACAAGAAAAAAGGTCTTCAAAGTAGAGCTTCACCGTCCTCCCTCCAACAAACTACATCTGAGCTGAATTAGAATTCTTACTCTGTGCCATTCTTTCTGTTAAAATGATGAGCTCTCTCTGTTCCTATTTTTAATATTTGCTCTATCGGACCAGCATTTGTTAGTTGCTATGTAATGATCAGCATTTTTTTTAAAGATTTATTTATTTATGCATACAAGCACTGGGGTACAGGCCAGAGGTGGGGGGTGAGAGGATTCACCACAGAGAGCGGGGAGCAGAACAGGCAGATCAACAGAAGTACACTGCTGAGGGGAGCAATGGGCGAGGCAGGAGAGGTGTGCCTCAAACATGTGGGTCCCCTCTCTAGCCGGCAGCAGGGACCAAACTCGTGCTGCAGTGACAGCGGTTTGCTTCATAGTGCATTGCTTAACCCACTGCGCCACCAGGGAGGCCCTATGATCAGCATTTTTACTATGACACAATAAATAATGTGATGATCATGTATACAAAAATAAGAACACTATGAAGGAGAAGTGGTGGATGATTATTATCCTAGCCAGAGACATTTCCAGAAGACAGGAATTGATTTTGAGTCAATTAATATAACTTTATCCACTTACATAATAGTATGAAACCTGTAAAGAACTCTCATTTAAATAATATGAAATTAGAAATTAATTTTTAAACTCTAAACAAGCATTTGGCACCTTTCACTTGGACCCTTTCACTTATTCCTCCTACTCCCATCCTCTCACTCCTTTCCTCTGGCAACCACCAATCTGTTCCCTGTGTCTATGAGCTTCTTTAATTTGATTTAATTATTTTTTAATTTCACAGATAAGAGAAACCATATTGTATTTGTGTTCTCTGATTTATTTCATTTAGCATAGTGGTCTTCGGGTCCATCTTTGTTGTTGCATATGGCACCTTTTATTCTTTTTAATGGGTAAACACTATTCCATTGTGCATGTAGATGTGTTTGTTTGTAATATATATACACAAACACCACCACCACTACCACAAATATTCACATTCATCCATTGATGGACATTTAGGTTGAATAATGACCACAAAGAAAATAAAGCAGATGCAGCTGCATATATCTTTTTGAGTTACTGTTTTTGTTTTCTATAAATACCCAGCAATGAAATTATTGAATGATATGATAGTTCTAATTTTAATTTTTCAAGGAACCTCCATACTGTTTTGCAGTGACTGCCTCAATTTATATTTCCACCAATAGTACACAAGGGTTCCCTTCTCTCTATATCCTTGCTGTACTTATTTTTTGATTTTTGATAATAAGCATACTCACAGGTATGAGGTAGTATTTCATTGAGGTTTTGATTTACATTCCCCTGTTGATTAATGATGTTAAGTGTCTTTACATGTACCTTTTGGCCTTTTTGAAAAAATGTCTATTCAGATCTTATACCTGAGTTATTACCAGATTGGTTATGTGTGTTTGTGTGCATGTATGTGCATATTACTAGGCTATATGAGGTCTGTATCTATTTGGCTTTTAGTCCCTTATCAAATGTATGATTTGCAGTTATCTTCTGCCACTCAGTGAGTTGTCTTTTATATTGTTGATGGTTTCCTTTCCTGTGTAGATAGATTTTTAGTTTGATGTATTTCCATTCCTACTTCATATATGCCTGCTTTTATCTTTGTTACTTCCTTTCTTCAGCTAACTTTGAACTTCATTTGTCTTTCTCTTTCTAATTCCTTGAGGTATAAAATTTAGGTCCTTTATTTGAAACTTTTCTTGTTTTTTTGAGATAGATGTTTATTATTGTGATTCCCCTTAAAGAAGTGCTTTTACTGCCATGTGTTATAACCATGTGTTATATAGTGTGCTGTATTTCTATTTTTATTTTTCTCAGGAATTTTTTGCTTTGTCTTTTGTTTTCTTCCCTGACCCTTCTGTTGTTTAGTAGTATGCTGCTTAATCATTACATATTTGTAAATATGAGGTTGTTTCTATCTATGCCAAGACTTGCTTTCCTTAGGCACTTTTTTCTGTGTCTTATTTTCAGTATTGGCTAAAAGAACAGAGCGTTTGCTATTTGAAAATAAATTCAACTGTTTTTCTAATGTAGACACTCTTTTTGCCCAGACTGCATCCATATTTGCCACTGGGTGCTTCTTCATGTGCGTGACAACAAGGCTGTGGCGGTGTTGAAGTGGCATCATTGACTTCCAGTCATCCATTTCTCTATTGACAAAATGATCCACAAGACAAGTCATCATTAAGAACTGGTCAGTGTTTGGTGTGAAGAGGAAAGTTATTATCAAAATTCAGAACATGGACCCTGATATTGATCTATGCTTCTCAGTGGAGTAAAGCTTCTAGGATACCCCATTGCCCAACTCCAGCAGGAAACCATTTGATAAGGAACTTTCTAAGACAGAGAAAAAAAGATACATAAGACCATTCTATAATTTTCCAGAAAAATCGAGGCTAAGACAAGGCAACTGGACACATAGGTCTCTCCCTGCTCCCGGAACCATGCTTTTGGCAATTACTTCCCTTTTTCCATGATGCCTTGAAAAGGGCTGCATGAAGTCATTCTCACTGCATTTCCTCTCTCACCCTAAGTGGTTAAATTTACCTGAATTTATCTAGCAATGTAGGGAAATCATACCAAGGGAAAGTATTCCATCAGTCACCTGGGCATTTTCTGGTCTTGGAAGTCATTGTTCGGGCACCTATGGAGAATCAGACAGAGGGAAATTAGCCAAGCTTGTAAGGACATGACTGGACTATAAATGGTATTTTGAGCTTGGTATATTTAACTGTTTGTTTACAGTGTATTAGTTCAATTTCAGTGTCATTCTGTTAAGGATGGACAATAATTTTGTTAGCATTTAATTATGTACAGCATTCCGATATCTCATAAATATGTTAACATATATAGACTCCACTTCCCAAGTTGTAATTATTTTTTCCTCAGGGATTATATCAACTTTGTTATTCACTAAACACACAACCTCATACTGTTTAAAGCACAGAGCAAGTTCACACTGAACCCTTTAGGATTGTGTAAAAGTTTGTTCTATTTTTTTCTCAGTGAGGCAGAATGTCAAGAGGAAAATATTAGAATGTTTAAGTGAATAGTGCAGGAAAAGCAAAGTCTAAACATGCTGTATGTAGGATTTCTAAGATAGGAAAAACTATGAACCAGAGTATATTATATGGAGTGACTAGAGGAAAAAGTGACAAGATCTTTTAAGGCATTGTGGATTCCAGGGAAAAGAAGAAATTCAACTAGGGAAATTAATAGAAAGAGAGAATATCAGGGCATATTACAGAAATGAAAGATCAGTCATGTCCCTGAATGGTATCCAGGGAAACAGAAAAACCCAAGAGCATTAGGCTGTTGCATATTTAGTTTTAGCAAAATGGTCTGGGGGGAGTATTGCCAGAGTTGATTTTCATAGGCTAAATGTCTAAACGGGGAACATGAATATTTGGCTAAAAAAAATTAACAGATATACCCATGTATCTTCCTTTTGTGCCTGACACAATTATGTTCCTTAAATGAAAGGTTATCATCAGGTAGATCTGTTTTCTTATAGACTAAACATCATTTTTTTTTAAGAATTAGTAAAGATGAAAGAGTGGGAAAATACTGCTCAAATATGGGATCCTTAAAAAGTGGGGATTTTGAGTAAGGAAATAGGCAGCAGGGGACCTGGGATTGCTGGGCAGAAAGACAGAACAGGACAAGCCAAAGCAATGCACTGTATCCCAGAGCATGAAAAAATAATTTTTTTCAGAGTAAGTGGAAAAGTCTATATTGACCATTAAAGAGAGACAATCACATCTACCAAAGCATGAGCTTATCCTCTTAATATGTAAGTGGTGTTATAGAAGGTAGTAAGAAGGGAAAAGAGGAGGAGACAGGATAACAGAGGGGAAAAGGAGAAAAAACTGAGTCAAAATACATTAAATTTATAAAATCAGTAGATACATTTTTTTACAATGTTTAAAACACTGAGCAGTAACATTTATTAGAACTTTTAAAATCGTAGATGAGGAATATATAATAATAAGATACTAAAATAGAAGGGAAACTCTACCAAAGAATTTATTTAAAAGTATATCGAAGCATCTGAAGTAACCAGGTCAATAATGGACTGACAGTAGGAAGGGAATGGTTCTTACAGAAATAAAGGAGAGAAAATACCATCTGAAATCAGAGGCGAGTAAGGCACATTCTGTCTTTGTATGACTCCAATTTGCAAGTCCATTTCACACCACAAATTAATTTGGAAGGCATTTGGAAACATGGAATATATTTTCCCAAAGGAATAACATTCTGCATTAAATTCCCAGGCCAGTTCCCAAAATCATTTTTATACAAATGTGAATCTGAAGCATAGTACCAACAGTAATGGCTTACTATTTCAATATTTTGATTTTAATTAAATAGCAAGTGTAAGATTAGATCTCTGATAAACTTGGTGGGCTGAGGAGTTTCAAGAGCCCTGTTCAAACAGCCCGCATGACCTGTTTCTCTATGAACTGCTGAGAGCCCTCCTTCCACAGTTAAATGACTCAGGGCACTGTAATTCTCTACTTTGGCCCTGATTTCCTTTACAGGAACTATTGATTCTTATGGCATTTGGAGGTAATACATCTTGAGAAGTCATAAATGACTGGAGTATTTATTTACCTGGATCTTCAAACGAGCTGAGAAGGCCATCCCCATGTATAAGCAGCCACACAGGTCAGGATCAGAAAGTGAGTTCTTCTCATGTATGTTGGATAATAAGTGGTACGATTCTTCTAGAAGTAATTAGAAGAGTATTACTTCTGAGGAGTAGCATGACTTGAAAGTCGTGGATAAATTTAGCACATCTTTTCCTAGTCTATTATTGTTGGCTGCATTTGAATATGTTCACCAAGATCCAGTAAACGATCACATGTAAAAATGAGAAAATAAGATAATGTTATATGAATAGAGAATGCATAATAAATTCTACACAGGTAGAATTCAATTTTCACAAATGCCATTTTAACATCTGGTTCTGTATAACAAGACTTTCTAAGTCCTCCTGACAGCCCTTATATATTATATTTCGCTGAGATGCATAAAAACAATCTTTTGAAAAGAAAACTATTATAAAACAAATGTATTCAAAAGTGTCTGAAGGTGGAAATAGTAAACCTTTATGACAAATAAGTTTGGGAGGGGCAGGAATATGATTGAGAGAAGAGAAATATTAGAACTGAGTGTCAGAGGATTAAAAAAAATAGAAAAGTTCCAGGAGGAGAAAATGATCACCAGGAGGCAGCTGGTAAACTGGGGGTCACCTAGAGGATGGGCAAGGCTCCAGCAAGAGGTGAAAGTTGGCACTGCAGAGCAGTCACGATGCTGTCTCATGCAGCTACTAAGGACATGACTTTGTAGCCTCAGAATTGGTCCATGTTTTTATTTTGTATTGAACTCTTAAACTATGTCTTTAAGTCTATCTTTTGAAGGATAATAAAAGTGATAGAACTTTTATTGCTTTGCTTGTAATTGGTAACATAGAGTGTATGTTTTGTCAACTAGTTTGGTCAACCTTAGGATACAGAACCTACTGAGGGTCCTTGACCTACATGTCTAGAATGGTCAGTTCTACAAAGAAATCCTGACCTTCCCCTCCTGGCTTCCTCAATGTTTTCTTCTCTGCAATTTGTTTTAGCCTCCCTTATATCTTTAAGTGAATCTTCTTATTACTGATGTTTTCTTTAAATTTTGGTGTCAACTCACATATCACCTTTCCAAAGAGGCTTTACTAGCCAGCTAATCAAAATGACCACAGTACATTTATCCTTGTGTCCTGGCTTATTGTTGTCATAGAATTGATCAACAACTGACATTATTTTGTCATCTACTCTTCCCAGTGAAAGAGGTCCTTGTCAATCCTCCATAGTGGTGAGTCACCTCATCAGGAAAATGCTGAGCACATGTATACCCTATAATTAATAAATAATGACGTATACCCTCTGCTGTGCCTCTTTTCCCCCAGGTCTATGTAGTTATCTTCCACCAGCTGTCTGAGGGAATGTTTTCTGTTGTCCTAGCTTATTTTCCCCAAATGACCTCTCCTGTTCAGAAACTTACATTATTTTCTCAATCCAGAAACATTTCATCTTTTTAAAAAATAGCTGTTTATAGAAAGGGATAGAAAGTGTTTCTCCCCTGCTTTTGCATCAACTTTAAAGGACTTCCTTAATTTCCTTGTATTTAATCAAAGTAGTAGAAAATGAGTTGAGTATTAAAGGTTTTTTTCACTGTTTCAACATTATTTAATTGATACAGAGCATCCAAACATGAGTATCCTTGGAATGTAGTAACAGGCAAAAGTTATCCAGAAAACCATATTTATATAACTTTTTAAATCCTTATTGCATGCCAAAAAAGTTTCCCCTCAAAAAATATTAGTTATGACTTCATTTACCATTTGCCTTTTGACAATGTCTGGTAGTTTACTAGAAAATAATAGGATAAAAATTATTGTATTGGATACTTTTCTAATTTGGGTATAGGGTATTAGTTACCAAAAAGGATAAGGAAGAAAAAAATGACTGTTAGGTTTTTAAGACTCTTTTTTTCAGTGTTTCATGGTGCTAACTCTCTTCTGTGAGCTTCTTTCTCAGTCTTAGAATTGCTGATTATTCCTTCTTCTTTTTTAAGATTTATTCATGTAGGCATACAAGAACTGGGGTAAGGCCAGAGGCACAGGGCATGAGAGGATTTACCAGAGATGGAGTGGGGAGCAAAACAGGCAGATCTACTGAAATACACTGCTGAGGGGTGCAAGGGGTGAGACGAGAGGTCTGCTGTGCCATGTGGGTCAGCTCCCTGGCTGGGGGTTGAACTCATGCCTCAGTGTCTGGCAATAGATTGATAACACTGAAACTTTAACCTCTGTGCCAGCAGGGAGGCCCTTGATTATTCCTTCTTTTTTCCAAGTATAGAGGTAGAATGAATAGCCTGAAATGAGAGAGTGAAGTAACAGGGAAAGAGATAGAAAGGGGACACTGTCATTATTAAAGTTGGGATGAGATACTTTAAAAAAAAAGAGAGAGAGAAAGGGGAAGGTATGTGATGACCACATAGATAACAACTAACCTTTTATTCATAGATTGTCATTTAATTCATTGTCTATATGGTATATTCTTTAGAGTAAAATAAGTTAATTATTGATATTTCAGTTATCAACCAGAACATAGTGTTACTGAGCTATTTTATCATAATCTCTTCTATAGAATTATAATATGATGACTTTCACCTTATTTATTTTTTAAAGATTTATTTATTTATGCATACAAGAACTGAAGTATAGGCCAGAGATATGGGGGGTAAGAGGATCTGCTAGAGACAGAGTGGGGGAGCAGAACAGATGGATCTACTGAAATACACTGTTGAGGGGAGCAGCTGGCAAGGCAGGAGAGGTCTGCTGAGCCATGTGGGTCCCCTCCCTGGCCGGCGGCAGGGATAAAATTCGTGCTGCAGTGGCTGCAGTTTGCTTCACGGTGCATTGCTTAACCCACTACGCCACCAAGGAGGCCCAACCTTATTTAAAATAAACTCTGTGCCAAAGCTGGATTTAATAAAGAAAAGATAAATACTACTATTTTAATTATCTATAAAAAGCCTTGTCTACTCTTCACCAAAAACTGATATTTTCAAAGCCACATTTAGAGATGTCTGAGAGTGTGCAGGTCCTAGTAAAGTGAGTCAAGAATCATCATCCATTTGACTTTTGTGCAAATTGATTGATGAAAATCTTTTCTAAACTTTGTTTTGATTGAGATTCAGACATTTGGAGCTTCTAAAGCAATAGTGTAGAAATGTGTGCGTGTATCTGTGTGTGTGTGTGTATGTGTGTGTGTGAGGAGAGGAGAACTGAGAGAAGTTATCAAGTAAAAAGTCAAAAAGGAAATAATACGTTTTCTTAAATTTAGGTCTCTAGGGTTCTTTATAGGAGTGTGATTATCCAAACGTTTTCTACCTTTTCACTGCTATAGAGTTTTGCAATTTTAATTCTTGTATCACAGTCAATAAAATGGAAAATCAATTTTACTATTGGTTTTAAAAGTTTGAGTGATGAAAGTGAGAAAAGTGAAATAAAAAAAGAACATACTAAAAAGATTAAATAGTATCCATTAAATCCGTTTGGTTCTGTGAAGAAAGTACTAGATAAAACCAAGTCATTATCATAGGTTTCCTCTTCTCATGCAAAGTGAAATGGAAAATCCATATGGTTGCATTTAGTACTACCAAAAAAGTAACACATTATAAAATCTGGCCTCAATCCTCAGACATATGTTTTTGCTTTAATATGTCTAGATGCCGTCTCACTCCTCCATTTTGTTTTACATGTGTGGACTCAGCCAACATGTATTTCAAGTGAACTCACCTCTCCCTCAGATATATACTGAGCACCTGACTATGGATTAAACTTTTAACATTTTGTAGGTCAACCTTAAATCAGTGATGGAGCAGGAAAGAGAACAGAGGGTCTATTCTACATTCTCAGTGGGTGAACATTTAAAAAAAAATGAATGACTTGAGAAGCTATGGTAACTAAAGCTGCTAGCAAAGAAATCTGACAGTCATGGAGTATTCTAAAGCTTTGGGAGAAGAGAACAGATTTCTGATTTATGCTGCAGAGTCTGGATATTATGAAAATCCATTTGAGCAAGTTTAATGTGAGGGAGGCATACACGCTGAAAAATTAAGTTTACAGAAATCACACTGCATATAAAATAGTCATTTACACATGAATTGTATTTAATTACTTAATCGATTAGAAAATATAGATTTATGTCTGTTTATATCATCTATAAACAAATGCCCAATTTATTAAAATGCCACATAAGTGATGCAGTCTCATTACTTTTGCTCCACAGACAAGGTAAACTCCTGCCCTCTATGATAACTCTTACATCTGCACTTAAAGTGAAAACAAAACACCAGTTGCAAAGTTCAGTGAATGCCAAAAATGGAGCCTTCACTGGATCCACTCAATCCACCTTTACTTCTTGCTAAAAAAAAAGGTTAGACTCATTCCCAGAACCCTCAGCAGTACTTACTACAGGGAGGTACATGCCCAATGGCTGGTTTTTTTTTCACCCTTTCCATTCTTACAATGGCAGTTACAGAAAGAAAAACTTGCTTTCGGGGCATTTTTTCTAGAATAGAAAATGACTAAACAATATACTTAGTGGACAAAAGGTAGAGATCAAGATCTAGAAATCGTGTATGTAGGGAAAGGGAAAGATAAGAACAAAGAGGAAAGGAAAAGAAAATCAGTATAATGGTGGAGAAGACAGTTTTTAATCTAGAAAATTTAAAAGAAAAATGTAAAATCTAAGCAGGAAGTTGATCATTGGTTTAAGGAAAAGAGAAAAACTCAAAAGCAAATAAGTATATGAGACGATGTTTAAAGCAGTGTAGCATGTGGCTGTTCCTTCTAGTTGTCATAAAATTACTGGATGTTTCTGAATAGTAAGGTATTTCAGAATATCCTCATGCCTACCATTGCGTGGGGAATATAGTCTGATATTTGAACTATTTTTTAATCATCATTCAAATTTCTGAATATTGTACATAGTGCAAAATAAATCCTGAAAAGAATATTAGGGAAGGTATAAAGAGAAAATGTTATTTTTAAAAGTATGTATGAATAGAAGCTTTTTATATCTCAGATTTAAATTTGTGTATTACCAGTTTTTTCTTAAAGGATTTGAATGTCACGTATCTACTTGTGATCCCAGCTCCACCCTCATTTCACGCAGGGCTTACCGACAGCTTTGTTCATTTACTTGCCTTTCCTAACAGAGCAAGCTGTGATACATCACTGAGTAAATTACATGTGCTTTTACCCTGGCTTTTTTTTTTTTCTCAAACATTCATGTATTTGGACTATGGGTTGAAGCTAGGAATTACAGTATATGCAGTTCTTAGTAGTTGACAGGTCTACTATAATACTTCTTTTGTATTGGTTCTTATTCTGTCTTCTCCCTGATCCAAATTACATTACATATTTCTAAATACCTTCATGCTAACTTGGCAACTTATTTTACTAGCATAATTTTCTGTGTTTCTTCCTAAGAGTTTCAATTCTAGATTTTTCTGAAATAAGAACTTTTTATGACCAAGAGGATCAATTCTAGATTTTTCTGAAATAAGAACTTGCTCTGACCTTGCATACCTGGGGGAAAAAAAAAAGAAGAAAGAAAAGCTTTATGACATTGAGTGAGAGTCTTGAAAAACCACTTTGTTGATTAAAGAAATTTACTGGACCAGAGGATTTGTTTTCCCTTTCTGACTTAAGTTCAATTTTCCCCTTCATTTGCTAAAAGGTTGGCTGTCTTAAAGCATGGAATGGATCTTTGCCCTTTGCCATGATTGTATAGACAGACATGTAGGTTCACGCTTGGTTCGGTGCTATCCATATAGACATGATGCAAGTCTTAAGATATCATTGGAATGGCTTGAAGATTCACAGCAGAAACTTAATGCTTAGTTATAAACCACAAACCCAAACTATGTAAAGATACCTTGTTAAGTTTGGAATTGCTATGCTCTTCTTGTTTCAAGCTTCCAAAGACTACAGGAAAATAACAAATTGCTTCCCACTGGAAAAATGAGAAGAAAGAGCAAAAATAATAAGTCATGTCATAAATACTGTGCTAAACACTTTACATAGCTATAATTCTGCTTATGATATAAGATCATTTCTAGCAAGCAGGATATACATGAAGAAGCTTATAGGATGATTAAGTCACTCTTCAAAATTCCTGTTATACTAAGTAAAAGAATGGGAGTCAAACTATTAAAGGAAATAGATAGGAAGAAAAACAGATATACAACACTGTTAGAGAAAAACAAACCAGTAACAAATACTAGAAAAATGATTGTGGAATTGAAACTACTAGGGTGGTGAGGGGAGAAGAGACTGAGGAGGGGACATGATGTCCTGGGTAGAGGACTGTGAGGGGAGAAGAGACTGAGGAGGGGACATGATGCGCTGGGTAGAGAGAGGACTGTGGGTACCTTGGTGGTGGGTGTGGTGTGAAGACATGAATTCCAGGGGATATGAGATGAGGATGCCTCTGAATCACATGCATTGTTGTAAACCAGTGTAACCTTGATACTTTTAAAAAAATATATAAAACATGATTGTCCAAGATAACCCTGATATCTAAAATCCTGCCCTTTTATCAAAATATCTATTTAAATATATATTAAAATATGTTCTATGTCAAAATTGCACAAATAGCCTAGATACCACATATCCTGGACCTTTTTTTCCTTCCAGATTTAATAAATAAAAATGATACATACATAATATATGCAATCAGGTGTTTTGATATACAACTACATTATGAAATAATCACCATAGAATATAGAATGATTCTGTCTCTGTAGAAAATAATGTGAAAGTTTCTCAAAAGATTAAAAAATGCATCTTCTGTATGACTCAGCAGTACCGCTTGTAGATTTGAAGGAAAACATGCACATCCATGTTCATTGTACTATTTACAATAGCCATGATATGTAAATAAACTAAGTGTCAAAATACAGATGACTGGATAAGGAAGATGTGGTGTGTATACACAGGGGAATAAAGTCTTGTCATTTATATCAGCATGGATGGAGCTGGAGAGGATTATGTTAAACAAAAAAAGTCAGAAGGAGAAAGGTACCTACTGGGGTGAGGCCTCATTTATATGTGGAATATAGAGAAACCAAACAAAGGGTCAGATAAAATGAAACTAAAATGCTAATCTTTGAAAGCTGACTATAGAACTGAGGCATTCAGAGGGAGAGGGGATCAGAGAAAGGCAGGCAGATGAGGGAGCATAATGGATTATGGTGGGGACCATGGATGTTTTAATGGTGGGTACCTGTGGTAACAACACCTGAAGGAAGAGATCCTGTACTTCTAAATCCCCATAATCCAAGCTAATTCACTTACCTATCACCTCACAACTTACATAGTTAGTTACATTATTTTCCATGGTGAAATCACTTAAAATTTACCTTTGTAGGAAGTTTCAAGTATGTAATAAAGTATTAACTGTAGTCACATTGTTCTACATTGCATCTCTAAACCTTATCCAACTACAGAGATGTTGGTCAAGGGAAAATAGGGAGATGTTGGAACTTTGTGATTATAATAGGGAGAAGCTGATTAATCAATCCCTATAAAAATTGGAACAAAATATGCTCTTTGGAATTACAATTTTATATAACATGGTCATATCATCTGACTTGGCATACAGGCAATGTGATTCTAGCATCTGTTACCACATTCATCACCCCATTTGATTCAGCCATTCTGGCTTCTGGCACCATCTGACACTTAGTCTGTGACACTTAACCTTCAGACAAAGATCCCATGTGGATGCTGACATTTTCATGGATTAACTGAACCTTTTACCCTTCATCTCAATGTTTTTATTTGTACTCTCTGATAGAGCCGGTTGCTCTGCATTTTTCAGGTTTTATTGTGTATTTTTATAAAAGTTATTTGGGGGCATGACAGGTAACACATCAACCCAATGTTACCTTGAAAACAAGTCACACCAGAATGACATTAAGTGACTTGCAGATGAACTGGATAATTGTTAAGGCAGGTGATCATCTAAGTTCTCATTGACATTGATATTTGTTCTTTGTTTGATTTAAATGCTCTTAACGCAGAATCAATAAAGCCTCACCAAAATGGGAAATGACAGCTTTGAAGATAGTGTGGTGATGTGAGACATGAAGTCACAACACCTGTTTGTGGGTGCTTCTGTGGTGGGTGTGGTGTGATATCTATGAAGAGGTGTGAACCTATATCTCTAAGTCATCTACAATCTTTGCAAACCAACATTACCTAAAAACAGTAATAGAGTAAAAATAATGTCTTGGGTTCAAATTCTAGCTTTCCAGTGGACTGACCACATAACCTTGAGCTGTTATTTAACCTTTTGGGAACTTGTGTTTTATGAACAAAATGAGGGGGAGGAATGTTGAACCAAATCACTTTCTAGAATCACTCTCCTCTACCTTCAAATACCGTGCAACATTTAAGTGAATTCAAAAAGTCTCAGCTCTGTTTAATGCCAGTTAGAAGTTTTAGGCAGTATTTTTTCTTCACTTAGAAGCATGTTGCCTACCATTTTATTATATAGAACTGTTAGTAAATTTTTGCTATATTAAGTCATCACAGATTTGGCAAAATAACACATTATCTCACAGTCGCTGTGGGTCAAAAGATTGGGTCCCCTGCTTGACTCTCAGAAGACTGCAATCCTGGTGCTATGTGGGCTGTGTTCTTGTCCGGAGGCTCAACTGGAAATAAAGCCACATTCAAGTTTATTTAGGTTGTTGTAAGACTGATTTTCTTACTGCTCCTTGAATGAGAGCCCCAACTTCTTGCTGACTTTTGTCTGGAGGCTGCCCTAAGTTCTTGGACCATGTTGTTCCTTACAATGTGGGCTTTTCCAATATGAACACTTCTTCAGCAAGCTCTCAAGGAGAGCCTATAGTATCAGTCTCCCAGAATGGATACTTTATAGCGAAATGTTATCTCAGGACTCATCCTATCACCTTTGTTGATTCTGTTTGTCAGAGGCAACTCACATGTTTTCCTGAAATCAAGGGAAGAAGATTACACAGAAGTGTGAATACCAGATGGCAGAGATCATTGGTGTATCGTGGGCTTGTTTCCCACAGTGACATTATTGTTGCATAACATTTCTGAACCTTCACTTTAGTGACAGCACTTTTTCATTCTAATAAACACCATTACTCAGCAGCTGATTGATGATGATTCCATGTTCAAATTGCTAGCTCTCCTGGAAATATTAAATAGAAAAGAAAGTCGCATAGATCTCTTTTAAGTATTCTTTTTTATACATACAGATATGAGGAGCAAGAGGACATTGGGGAATGCAGTGGGGTATGTGAACTCAGTGCTAGTCTGTTGATCCTTAATGCAAATACTAATAAGGTGGCATTAGGGTCTACAGAGAAAAGGTGTAAGCATGTGACATTGTCTAGAAGCCATTGACTTCTGATACAGTATGCACATTTAGGTGTATGGCTTTTGACATCCCTGGGTACCATTTAGGAACTCATTATGAGCACTCAAGTATTTGTTTTATGGAACTCTACTAGGAAGACCCAGTAGAGGTGATATTCTTATGTGGAACTCTACTAGGAAGACCCAGTAGAGGTGATATTCTTATGCGGCATACTTCTGCTTTTCCTCTGGGATTTTTTTCAACTTCCTGAATTCATGAGGAATAGCATCTCCAACACAAACATGATGGCCTCAACTTTCACACAGGAGCCAGGTGGGCAAGATGGAGAATTGAAAGGAGGAAGTAACAGGATTTCTTCTGGTCTTCCTACAAAGGTAATAATGTGAAGTTAGAATCAGGTTCATTAATACCTATGAGAAATAATGGGTTTAGTCTATTATTCAATTCACTTAGCTTTCTTTTAAAAAATTGAGAGGTTTGTCTTTGTCACATGGTGTGTCATGATTAATCAGATATATTGAATAGGAAAATGGTTTAATAGTTATTGCAATTTGTTACATGAGACATGGCTTATCGTGCATTATTAATATTTAAATGTAAAATTAGTTAACCAGGATCTGGCTTCCGTTAAAGATAGTAGTGTATTAGCAGAACCAAGTCTGAAAGAACCCTCTTGCCTTCCAATGGTTAACCATTATCACTTTATCCTTTCCATACTGAAATGGAAATCTTTCTTCTGCAGAAGGGCAACCACCCTATTGAGAGGGAAAGGCTTCAGGTTCATTAACATGGCAGTTCTGGAAGTCACATAATGCAAAAGGAACTGTTTTTTTTTTTCTTCCATAGATGTGTATGTATGTATACACACATGCACACATACACATGCACTTTTTTTTTTGCAAACACTAAACTGTATTGATTTGGGTATTTGTGCTCTTTTACAAAATTTGGTGAATATAAAGTTGTATTTTCTATAAAAACAAACCTTGTGTATCTCTTTAGAAGTAGATATAATTACAAAAGAATAAGAATGATGTTCCTATGATGTCCCAGAAATAATAGTTCTCTTTAAAGAATGTGAAGGGAACAGGTCCTTTCTACTTCAGTCAGGAAATGGCCTTTGATTTGTATTTATTTTTAAAGTTGATTTTGCTTTCTGGGGTGTTTAATCAAATCAAAGAAAGGAGATTGTCCAATACAATGAAAATTCTGAAGTAGTGGTTACTGCCTCATATTTGTATGTGGACTCTGATTCCAACTGCTTTTGCCAACCCTTTCTAAGATGACCGGTCAGTCCAAAGGTGACTCACATGCTCCCTCTCAAGCTCCTGCTCCACTCCAAACAAACCATACTATCGCCTGAAAATTGAGCTGCTCTTTATATTATTATAAACAGACATTTCCTCATCTAATTTTGGTGAAATCAGTTTTATAAAATATCCATCATTTCATGCTCTGTGACCTTTTGTTTTTCATTTTATTCACATTGAAAACCCTTTATAAGATTAGAGTCCTATATGACACAGTGAGATATTTAGAAAAATTGTGAAATATCAGCCTAGCTTGCAGAAAGAACATAGTATCTTTGGGGAGAAAATAATTAAAAATGTTCAGAGGTTGAATCTAATAAATAGCAAGTTTGGGGCATATAGGTTCTCTTTCTTTAGAAATTTAGAGGAGCTCAAGCAATGTTGAGGTTATTATTTAAATGTTTATGAAAGAGTTTGAATTTGGGCTTGGGAATGGGATGACCAACATTTAGATGGTGGAAGGGATAAGAAAAACGAGTCTGTGGTAAATAGAACAATATGCAGAAAAGCTTTAGACTATAAATACGAGCCGTTTCCCAAGGGTGAGTATATGGTACTCTCTTGTTTGGAATGAAATTGCTTTAGTTAACCCTAGGATAAGGTCAGATAATGGGGTACTTTTTAAAAAAATGTTTATTTATGCATACAAGAACTGGGGTAGAGGCCAAGTTGTGGAGGGTGAAAGGAGTCATCAGAGACAGAATGGGGAGCAGAACAGGCAGATTGACTGAAATACACTGCTGAGTGGAGCAGCGGGAGAGGCAGGAGAGGTTTGCCACACCCTGTCAGTCACCTCCCTGGGTGGGCATTAAACTCATGCTGCAGTGCTGCAGATAGCTTCATAGTGCTGCTACACCAGGGATGACCCTAATGGGGTACTGTTAAAAAGGTTGGACAGCAGTTAGACTTCATATGCCAGCTCAGAAATTCAGAATTCAGAAATTCCTGAAATTCTTTCTTGCCTCCAGAGAATTGGCATTCACTTGACAGTGTATAAGATAGTTTTGAGACCAAGACCAAAACTCATATTTATTCCAGTTAACTACCTGGGCTATAGCTTTAGCAGCAAAGTGCCTTTTCTGACGTAACTCATATTACATAGTTAAGAGTGTATTCTGTTCTGTGAAGTCATAAAATCGTGATAGGTTAGTGTAATAATCACAGAATATTTAGGTCCACCGAAATTCTTAGAGGTTTCTTGTTGATTCCAGGGCAAATGCCAAAAACAAAACAACAAACCCACAAAAACAATCTCCCCAAACTAAAATAGAACAATAGACTATATTTTCCCCTGAGTCTCAAAAAATTATTGTTAACTTTCCATGAAGTAATATAATCATGCCATTCCATCAATGAAACCTGGAAGTACTTTGGGGTATGGTGTTTTGAAAATTATCACTATTGGTTAGACTTGCATTTTAGGTATTATGTATTCCTTATAAATTTGGATAAGAAGAAAGTTAAATATCTCTCTGAAAGTTGTATTATCAAAATAGACTTTTGATTAGTTAAAACTGGAATCTCTTCCCCATAATGGATTCACATTGTACTTCACTTTGCTTAGTAAAATATATAGAAAATAGTATCAGCACCAGTATATCCACATCTTTTTTTTCGTTTGTTTTTAAAGATTTATTTATTTATGCATACAAGAGCTGGGGTACAGGCCAGGGTTGTGGGAGGTGAAAGGATTCACCAGAGACAGAGTGGGGAGCAGGACAGAGAGATCGACTGAAGCACACTGCTGAGGGGAGCAGCGGGTGACGCAGGAGAGGTCTGCTGTGCCAGGTGGGTCCCCTCCCTGGCTGGGGATGGAACTCTTGCTGCTGTGTCGCCCATGCTTCACAGCGCAGCGCTCAACCCACTGAGTCACCAGGGAGGCCCTATATCTACATTTTTAAGTACAAATTATGTGTCTTTTATATATGCAGCCGAATGCTCCCCCTCAAAAGTGATTTTCCCCAATGCAAGTCTGTTTTCCACAAAAAAATGATTCCTTTGGGTAAGAATTATCATTATTTATTCAACCAAAAATCTGCACAGTTTTGAATTAAGTTCCCAAGGAAAATAATCTAGAAAACCTAATTTAATATTAATAGGGTTATTTTAATCTCATTGAAACATTTTAGGTTGTCTAGTGTTTACATCACACAGTCTCTAGTCAGCAGTTATTTCTCAATTTTAGAACTGTTTGGATTAAGAGTAGAATCAGAATGTTAGAAGAAGCTTATAGATTTTCTCCATGGCAGCTAGCAGCTGTTAGCTGTTTATTTTATATAATTTTGCTCTAGCAGGTCAATGCCTTTAGGTTGGATGTGAACGTATGACCCAAGGTACTTGAGTCCTGAACACTCTCCCTGTTGCCATTCACCAAGCTACTTCCCATCCCTACTATGCTTGAGTTTCTGTGCAGATTCTTCTATTTGTTTAAGGGATTAAAAATATCAGGTGAAAAATGGGTGAAAGATCTTCAAAGTAATTTGTGAAAGCTAAAAGTTTGGAGTCTCTCTTTGACTCAGAAATATCTAGAATGACAATCTAATATACTCTTCACCACATTATGATTTACTTGATATTTTCCATGTGCATAATTCATTGCCATCCATTGCCAATTTATACTTGGGAAAACTCAGAAAGTTGCATTTCATTAGCATGGCACCTGTGATCTAAATTTAAACAAGATCTTGAAAGTAATGCAAAATATTTGAGTTAATTTCTTTTGTTATTTTTTAAAGAAATTTAATATTTATAAGAACTTAATTCTACCTGGGGTTAGAGAAAGAGAGAACAATTCTATTTACCTATAATCACACCTGGGCGGGCTGGATGGTATGCTTTGAGCGGCATCCGATACTTTTGACATTTGCTTGGCTGGCATGTTTGGACCTACTTCCTGAAGGACCACACTTGCAGTGCTCGAGATGTCTTGAAAGGCCACACCTTTCATAGCATGCCCAGGACTTGTTTTTTTTTTTTCCATTGAGTTGCCTTCTTCTAAAGAAACTATGATCCTTTTTCAAGGAGAATCTTTGAAATATTTTTTGTGTGCGGCCAGTGCATACTGAAAGCATTGGCATACACTACAGTGTGTGAAAATGTGCTGGAGAAGAACAGGCTGTTTGTGAAGCTGTAGTTGCTGCAAGAGTACAAGTTTTGGGTCCTCCTCCTATGAAGTCTTCAGAAAAGTGAGCATAGAGCTTCAGGAAGCTGCTGCCCACCGCTCTGCTCTCATTATCTGATGCAGCTTCTCTTCTTTCCCACAACAACAAGCCATCTGAATGCAAAAGCAAAGAAATGCTCCTCTGTGCTAAGAAAAGCGAGATGGCAAGAAGACAATGAGGCGATGGGAAGACATTGGTTCCAGAAATTGGATTCTGGGCATGTAGTGCCAGGATGGAGGACTTTTATTTAATTTTATAGAAAAATGTTCGGGTTACTTTACACTGAGATGTGAAATCTCATTTGCAGCTAAGCCCCGGAGGGAGTGAAAGGAACTAGGAGAGCTCATAAAGACAAGCGTAATAGGATTAATAAGAAAAAGGCTGAAGACATAAGCCTTTATTGTAAGAAGTCAGTGCTAAATCTTAGCATTGATGAAGGGTGAAATGTCGATACTTATCCAAACGTTTGTGCCTTCAGGGCACAACGACTGAAGGATGGTGTCTTGAGAGGTCTGTGCTGCTTGGGTAGGTTATCTGCTCTTCTCAGGAGAGAGGGCCTTTCTGATAGAATGAGAATCACGTCGTGGCAGTGATTCCTAAACCCTCATTCACAGAAATAACTCTCAGAATGTATTTTATGTAATTGAAACAAAATGTAAGGCTCAATAACAATCTATTGGATTCAGAATTAGAAAACGATTTGATAAATTATCAAATATTAAATGATATGTTTACACATATATGACTCAAATAATAAAAAAAAATAGATTTATCAATCTAAAAAGTCGATTTATGTGAGCGTTCCAGGTTGCTTGTGAACATGGATTAGAATATAAGGTGGTAATCAAATTGTTAGCTCTATAGTTGCTTCTTTTACTTCTTTTATAAAGGTTGACTGCTACAAAATAATTTGGGCTGAAATGTGACTGCCACAGCAATTTAAATAATATACCAAAGGGAGCACCATCTAGTTATTTCAACTGTGTAGTCATACCTATTGTCAGGATAATATTTGCACCTATTTCATAACCGAATGAAAAATATCACATTGACTTTGGGCTAACGGAGAGTCAGGTTCTGATGATTTCAATTGCCAAAGGGCTTCATGCATTTTTCTAATTTATGGCACTGAATTTATTTTGTTCAGTATTACTTTCTTCATAAGTTGAATGTACATTTTTAAAAATATCATTTTAAGGCAATATTAAAGCCACCAAGTGGACAGTCTAAATAAGCAGAAATATAATTCTCAGAGGAACCAGCCTGAGCATTTTGTATTTATGTATTTGAATATTTTTATTTCAAACTCTTGCCTAGGTCATGCTACACATAAAGGGACACCTTGCATTGATCCCCAGCATCTTTGTCCATTAACCTACCAGATATAAGGTTAAAATAATAGATGTATAACATTATTACATATAGAAATGTAAACTGTTTGTAGCGAGGTATACATTCTGAAAATGTTTATTTTTACATGTTGCAAGGCAATGTATGTTTAACATTTCCCTTGATTTAAATTTTCTTCAAATGTAAAGATTTGGTGTTCTTGATGATCTGAGAATAACATCAGTGCCTTGGTATGCAGTAGGGACATCTCTGTGTGGCTTCCTCCTTTCATGAGATTATTTTAATGAGGTGGTATCAATTAGGATGGCCAGATCTTTCACATTTAATTCAACAATGCATCCTAACCAACAAGCTTATATGTATGTACATGGAAGGACCTCTGCTTTTATGTAGGAAAATCGATCTCCATAGCAATCCCTGTTCCTATAATGTCTTATTGCCAAGGGAACGCAGATTTTAATTTTGTTATCAGGAGATCTTGTTCCTAGGACTCTGAGATATAAACTAGAGTTCCTTGTAGGAAAGGTGACTAATAAATCCTTTAAATAACTTTATAAAATTTATTCAAGGAAGAGAAATCCCTCATCTATCACATTATCCATGACTAATCTTCATGGTACTTGTCATCGTTATGGTGGTGATCTTTGTTTTTATCACCACTATTGTTTTTGGCAACATCACCTTCATTAAATCTCAGATTTCCACATTAAAGATGTTCCCTAGATGAGCCCTCCCGTGGTGGCGCAGTGGGTTAAGCAACGCACTATGAAGCAGAACGCAGCCACTGCAGCACAAGTTCAGTCCCTGCTGCCGGCCACATGGCGTAGCAGACCTCTCCTGCCTTGCCCGCTGCTCCCCTCAGCAGTGTGTTTCGGTCGGTCTGCCTGTTCTGTTCCCCACTCTGTCTCGTGGATCCTTGCACTTCTGGCCTGTACCCCAGTTCTTATATCAATAAAAAAAAAATTAAAAAAAAATCTAAAAAAAAAAAAAAAGATGTTCCCTAGATGTACAGTCAAAATATCCTGTCTGGCTGTTTCTTATCAGTCTGTTTTGGCTTCGCATGCCAATGCTGAGTCCAGTGTTTTGAGTATGCACCATGTGGCCTACTTAGTTCTGAAGATGAATCTCAGCCAGTATGAAGCACTGAATGTTCTGGTCCCACCATATTTACAGGGACTCAGTTGTGATCTTAATTTTGCGGCTTAACTCACTGGCTCATACGTTTAAAAATAGCAAGATGAGATAGGAGCAAAATTTGTCTATGTCTAATTAAGTGGGTTATCACTACAACCAGGCAAATGGCAACGTCCTGTAAGAAGCACGAAGCATACTGGTGACTAGGATCCCTTACAAGTCCTTTGGAATGACTACATCCAATTCAAATGGAGCACAGGGATGAGGGTTGGGCTATTGCCAAATCATGCTACTTCCAGCTCTCTAATTTTGCTGCACTTCTATTTGAACTTCCTTTTGACATTCAACCCTAATTACTCAGTGTATTCCTCCTGGAAATGCTTTCTCTGTGTCCCTTTATGAGTATAACAATGGAACCTTTGGATCCTTCCTCTCCTGCCTTTTTGTCAATGCTTTAAGACTCTTGCATCAACAGTCAGTTGTATGGAAGGGTTCTGCTCCTTTCTTATTTGAATAAAGGACTCATTGAGAAATGGATGATAGACCTGGTGACAAACGAGAGAAAATGCAATTGGGTGCCTGAAGGAAGGAGTGAATATCTACCCTCATCTATCACTGCTGATTAGCTGCAATGTGAGAGAGGCAGAGACAGAGACAGAGAGAGATCCGAAATAACAAATGGATTCAGGAGAGAGGCTGGGCTTTGCTGCCTGGTTTTTCTGGCTCATCAATCATCACCGGTGTGTGGCTGATAGGTGGCTCTGTCACTCCTACCTCCAGCCCGCCCACCAGAGAATCTGTAACTGTGACAGGCATTCCCTTGTCTGCAGTCTTTTCAGCAGCTATGGTATATTCAGCCCCTGCACGAAATGTCTGAGGTTCGGTGTCTTACTGTCTGATGATTCTATTCCAGTTTACCTTATGGAAGTATGTTTACATTCCTCTAAGCCATTCTCTCAGGCTGTGGTCTTGCCAGTTCCTCCTTGGGACAAATGTTGGCAGTCTGCCTGTCATGTACGTTGTGCCAGCACAACTGATAGGTGACATTACGTAAAACATTTACAGGAGGTGGGGCAGGGTTGGGAGGGTCCATAAAAACGTTGAAATCATCCAAGTGTGAAATGGAAAGATGAAGAAAGTGTTTTTCCAAAGCCATTTATATCTGTCGTCTGTTCCTCTCAGTCTTAATGTGTCTGCTGTTCAGTCCCTTCCTCCCACTTTGCTGTTTAGGCTGGATCTTCTGGGAAAACACATCTGGAGAGGCAGTTGTCAGGAGAGAAGCATCTCTGTGTGTAACAAAAACTTTTGTAGTGAAGTGTTCTGTTGACATCGTTCATTCTTCAAGGAACTTAACATAATGTTTAGCAAGTCACATGATTTCTAATGCTAAAATGTGTGAGAGCAAAAGCATGTGGGTTTCCGTTCCATCGTGGTGCTATCTATGGAGGAACATCATACCACTTTGTACCAGGTAAAACAGAAGGATGGAAGCATGATATTTCACAGAAAAGTAAAATAAGGAAGCCACTCAATATTGATACCATTCTGCTTCTTCAACCTGCCCCTGGGTTCCATTTCAATTTTTCTCTCAATTAAATACAGTGAGTACCTAATCTCACAGATTGAGGTGACGTTTTAATCTGAGAAGACTGACTGTTCGATGAAGATTAGCTCTGTGTCTATCTTGCATTTGTCTTTACTCCAAGGGAATTTTATCTTCTCAACAAGGCATGGGTCACCTTGAAGACTGAGGGGAGGTGCTCATATACTGCATACTAACTCTTAGTTGAATTTTTACATATTTTCTTTTGATTCCTACAATATCTGTGAATCTTACACATATAGAAAGTGACTTGTGTAACTTGGACTGAGGCCACACATGGACAGAGGAGACTCATATGCCTGCTTTGACCTTAGCTGCCTACTCACTCTGCTGTTTTGTTTCTTTAAAAAAATTAATTTTTATTATACATATAAGAGCTGGAGCACAGGCTAGAGTCATGGGAGGTGAGAGGATTCACCAGAGACAGAGTGGGGAGAAGAATAGGCAGACTGACTGAAATGCACTGCTGAGGGGAGCAGTGGGCAATGCGGGAGAGGTCTGCTGCGCCATGTGGGTCCCCCCACTGGCTGGGAATCAAACTCTTCCTGCTGTGCCAGGGATGCTTCATAGTGCTGCGCTCAACCCACTGTGCCACCAGGGAGGCCCTCTGCTGTTTTTTAATGACATTTAGATTGCCTGCTATTCTCTGATTCTCTACGCATTGTATATCTTACTATGCTAATGCTTTTGAACACTTTAAAAGGCCAATATTTTCTGGATTCAGAAACTTCAGATTGAACCCTTGGCCTCTTCTCAACTCATGTAATTAAATGATAAAATATAAAATAATAAGATTAAGGCCAAATTAAACTAAAATGTGTATATAGAAATGACTATTATCAATTTTAGGTCGTTAGTCTAATAATAAATATTCTATTTATTGGTTATGCTATAGAAACTCTTGCGGAGGAGCAGGATATAATTAAAAATTGTACGGTAAATTCATTCTCACCATTTAAAAAACACAATTGTGTAACCTAGATTGACCATTCACAGTTTATCCAAATCTTGTTTCAAGATCATTTTGTTTCCCTTATCAATAGAACATTCTGAGTAGGGAAGTCAGAGTTCTAGGGAACTTATCCTGGTTCAAATACTTACCAGTTGTATATTATTGGATTAGTTGGTTAATAGCACTGATTCCCTGTTTTATGATCTATGAAATGAGAATAGTAATATATATCTTATAGGATGCCATTATGATTAAAATTCAATATTCTGATCTTATATCTCACATACTTAGCCCTATGCTAGGGCTTAGTATAGGGCTAAGTATGTGAATATACATGTAAATATAAAAAAAAGGGTTAAGTAAATGTGTTTCTTCCCTTTAAAAATGACCTTTGAGTCACTATAAATTCCAATGACTATATTATGTATTCTTTAAATTAAATTCCAGAGAAATGTGAAATTATATAATGCATGTATGAAATAAAGGGGTCTGATTTGATTAAGGAAATGTCTGCTTGGTTAAGAATTCAGTTCTATTATTTATTGCTAATTAGACTCATAAAGCATATGCCAGGTGGACAATAAAGAGGAGCGGCTCACTAGTTTTAGGGTCTGTAGATGGTGATATTTAGAAGAGGATAGACTGAAGAAAATTGAAAACATATACAAAGACCATGAGGATGAGAAGAAAATTATTTACTATTTACTGTTTTGTGCATTTTCATGCACTTTAAATCAATGTGTCCAGTTTAAATGGAAAACCTGTGAAGGTGAGACTTATCTCTTTGATGCATCATGGTCAGTCTGGAACTCATGTGATATGTTCCAGTAAATTTTCTGTTCTGTCCTGGTAACTTACTTGAAATCATATCTTTCTATGGTCACCCTTAAAGATACTTAGATATTTCAATCCTTTCAGTAGCCTTTCTGGATTAATAGACAAACAGACAAATATTTCCTTTGTATAGCTAATTCAAGTGATTGAGATAAATCCATTGTTAGTCTACATATTTCAAAGAAGAGTGACCCCATTTTAAGAAAACCCATTTTGTGACCCTTTGAATGTGTAAATAAATTAGGGCTCCATGGTTTGTATTCTAAAAAGACACATCACAATATATATATCCATGTGGTACTTAAAATAACACATCTAGGAATACAGTTACAGCATTGAAGTGAGAAATTCTTGTGTTATTAAGTTATGCCACCATACTAGGTATTGTTAGGACATTCTTGTGGCACTAATTATTAATAATTTCACTTTTATATTATTTTTAAAAGATTTTATTTATTTATGCATAGAAGAGCTGGGGTATAGGTCAGAGGTGTAGGGGGTGGGAGGATTCGCCAGAGACAGAGTGGGGAGCAGAACAGGAGGACTGACTGAAATACATTGGTAAGGGGAGCAGTGGGTGAGACAGAAGAGATCTGCTGCACCATGCGGGTCATCTCCCTGGCCAGGGATTGAACTTGCGCTGCAGTGGCTGCCCATAGCTTCACAGTGCTGAGACTCAACCCTTTGTAACATCCAGGGAACGTCATCCTCTTATTTTCAAATCAATATAAATTGCTGTTTATCTGTGTGTGTCTTTATTTTACTACTGATACCTAGATTCACAGTAGAATTTCATTTCTCTGATTGGAAGTTCAAACTAAGGTATAGTAAGCTGGCAGAGAAATGCCAGAGGGTTAGGCTGGTAGATAGAAAATCTGTCCCTGTGGGAATAATTGTTCTGCCTGAGACTGTGCTGGGGTTGGAGCTGTGTGTGCATCCACAGAAGTCAGTAGCAACAGGCCCTGAGAACTTATTCCTTACTCCACAGAGTCTACTTACATGAAACTATCCTGGAGTTTTCCTGAGGCATCTTACCATCTTCTTTATTACTTATAGGAAAATAAATCCCTTGTGTCCGAGTCAACCAGGCAACCATGAGGAGGCAACAATTGACTAAGATTCTGATAGCTGTGTATACTAGGACTTGTTATTTCTTATACATGTAGCCTAGAAAGTATAAAATTACATAGCGGCTCACAGTTGCCCTGCCTTCTCTTTCCCTGGTCAGTGCTGTTCTATAGCCATTTCACTTTAGATTCATGTACTTCTGCCACAGTGAATTTAGTCAAAACTTCTTAACAATTCAGAGCTTCATTTTCCATATATACCAAAGGGGGAAAAAAAGATGATATCATATAAGATATTGTGAGAACTGATTGAGTTAATATAAAATAGGAACCTGGCAAGTACCCACATTTGCTAAGCACCTTTCTCACATCTGTCCCCTGCATATATACATATATATAGAAATCTGAGCACATGTGTGTATATTTATGCTTATATTTATATTTGTGTGTTTATGTATTAGTCTGAGAAAAAACAGAATGATATTTTAAAATGCCTGTTTTCTTGTTTAATGTTTGTAACATTTTGTGTGTATACACACACACACACACTATTGAGGGTTAGTAATTACACTTAACTCCTAGAGTTGTTGTATGAATTAGAAGTGGTCTTGGCAAAACACCAAGCAACTTTCCCAACACAGCATTGGTAATTAATAATTTGCATATATTCATACGGCCTTCCATAATGGTTATGGAAGGCCGTATGGAGGTTCCTCAGTCTACTAGAAATGGAACTACCATATGACCCAGCAATCCCACTCCTAGGGATCTACCCAAAAGACACAAAA
>JAGFMF010011737.1:3001778-3039071 GCA_019455555.1 Galemys pyrenaicus | reverse complement strand
ATGCCAGAGGGTGCACAAGGGACTGAGGTGATGGTGCACGGGTGAAATGGTGGTGGGTACCCCCTGGGGACTACAAATAATGTCAAATATAACTAATAAAAAAAAAAAAGAAAAAAAAATAAGTTGCATATATTGCCATCATTTTTGTTATCATAATAACCTCATCATCAACATCTTTGTCATCATCATCACTAAATAAACCAGATGGGAATCTCTTTAACTGTTACAGGAAGCCAGTTTAATCTCAGGATAACCCTAACATGGCTATGTGTATACTGAGTAACATCTTTAAGAGGTTAAAGAAGAGTCTATGGGTTGAGTAATGATCATATGATGGTCATTTTAGTCCAGATTGCTATTTTGGACTTGTGAATTCTTTCTCCAACATTTGGTAGCAAAACTAATGTTCAATCCTTCTATGCTGGTGTGATATTATTCTAAATGATTTTCTCTTTTTTCATTTTTCTCTCTCACTGAGATTGCCTTTGAGATATTTCCACATTTTCTCTTTTCTAACGTGTTACCCTTTCTCAAGTTTTCTACTCAGCATGTAGAACAAACACATTTTTCTAGTTAGTCAATTAAGATAACATGTTTTAAGGCTGTGTGTGTGTGTGTGTTTAAGACTTGCTATTTTTTCTGACTCTTGGCAACTATATTTGAAAAAAAATATAATTTGCTTTTCTAATTTTCAGAGAGAGCTTTACTGGTTATGGGACAGGGAGGGGGTCGTCGGATTTTCAAGTGGCTGGTGCCAGAAAGCTGGGACTGCACACAGAGCTCTGTGCTAGGCAAGGAAATACTTCATTAGACTTGTATTCCACGAAGACACTTTCGCTTCTTAACGCCTGTGATTTTAATTAAAACCTGGAAAGTAAAGAATCCTCTGCTTGTATTAATGCTTTCATTTCCATTAGGACGGTGGAGTTTATAAACACTATCTGGGTTTATAAATTAGTCCTCATGTGAATAATAAGTGCACGATGTCGCATAGAAAGCAAAACTCTGCCGGCCCATCTGTTCCTCTCCACTTTTTCTTCCATTGTTGTTTTCTTGTTTGGAAAGTCTTATAGGAGTAATCCTCGATTTCTTTTATCTCTAAATCTCTGTCATCTGCATCTTTTAACTGTATTTCATAGGTTGAGCATGCTAGAACTAGATATTAGTCTGGACTGATTGAAGGGAACACTAGTCATGTTTTTTGGATGTACATCTGAAATAAAAATAAGTAAAATTCAACTATTAAGTTCACATGGGAAATGCGATTTTCTGTTTCTCTAAATCTAGATTTCTTGAAACACTGATGAATATCACAACAAAAAATATGTTTGCGTGCACAGTCGTATATACAGCCATGTAAATATACACCTGTACATGTGTGTACCTTCCCAAAGCAGCAAGGTCACCAGACACATGTACTTGTTTATGCATATTGTTTGAATTATGTGTTGTCATTTTCCTTCATGGAATCTGCTGATGTAACCAGATAAACAAATGTAAAATTGTAGATAAGACCGTGACAGAAATACAGAGAATTAATATTATAAGAAATACCTATGCGTGTAGAAGCAAAATCATATTATCAATCTCAGTGAAAACTTTCAATCAAAGAAAATTATCTAGGGATCAAAATGAACCAGGAACTGGATATAAGTCAGACCTATAGAAATAGTCGTCTCTTAAGTTCCTTTTGGATGCAAGGCAGTGTCAATTATTAATACTTATAGGCATATTTGAGGAAGCTAGTTTCAATGGAAAGGAATAATCCCACATAACCACCTTCTGTTGATTAGAGACTTAGGTGACTTCCATTGTAAAGTACTTCAGGAATACTGCCAGTTTGGAAGAGTTAGTTTTAAAGTTGTAGTCACTCTGTGTAGCCATTTCCTGAGAATTAAGCCTCAAGTAGAATGTGCAGCTTTTTAGTTGAGAGAATTTTTAACTGCTGCCTGTGTCTACCTCTGTCTGTACCTATGTCCATTTTAAATAACTGAGCAATATAAATCAGTGACATTGGTTTGCAGGTGTCAGGACATGGAGTGAACTCGCGGCACCTGTACCGCACACGAAGGCAGGATTCTGTCTTCTGAATAGGGGGTTGTGTATCCAACTGTTTTCTCAAAGGGAGGGAGTTAGGGTCCAGGCTCATTTTCCTGTGTCTCACGAATGTAGGAATGTCTTATGTAGGAGGGCCGTTGGCATTCTCTGCACATGCCTGGCACAAACAGACAGACAGAACAGAATATTGCTAATAGGCACGTCTGTGGTAAAATGTGCCAAAAATAAATGTTTCCTCATAACAAAATATGCATAGCACAACAAACATATGCATGCTAGTGCAAATGAAAAACTACAAATTACCATGATCCAAAGTACCAAATTATAATAGTATATAATGTTATTATCAGAAACATTGTTTCACCAAAGAATACATGTTGTCAAGGTACTTGAGAGAACGTTCATCACCTTCATTTACTATTTTGCTATGTTCTCCATTCACAGTTCTCTCCCACCAATTGCTCAGTCTCTTCTGAATGTTAGCATTTGAAAAAGAAAAAAAAAAGGCAAAATAATAAAATTTTCCATATTGGTACTTTACAGCAGTTTACTATTTACAGAACTAATTTTTTTCACACATATTTATTTATCACTTTGTGGCTACTGAATCTGATCTATGTGTGTAAAGATAAGTGGCAAATGAGAGTTTGGTTATTAGGTCTAATACCAAGTTCTCGAACAGTTCCTCAAAATGGGTGAGTCTCATTATTCCATTTGCTTTTGGAAAAGCATTCCTGTATTGCCTTATTTTCAGTTTTTGGGATATATTGACCCAGGGATTATTTTTCCACTATATTCTTCCTTAACCACTTAGTCCCATGTCTGTGAGTTATAGTTTTCCTTACAATAGTTCATAATTTATCCCCAAAGAATAAAAGTCATTTTTTCACATGATAACAACATTACAGGTACCATTATTATTCCTGTCTCCAAGGAACTTCTAGTCAATAGGATCGCTCTCTTCTCTGCCTAGGTTTAGAAAAATTAAGAAGAAGAAAATGAAATACAAAGAAGCCAGAATTTCCTCTTAGTCTGAAATGGTAATGGCTAAATTAGTGGCAGCTGCCTTGGATCTACTAGCCCATTGAATTTGCTAGGACTGCGTCCCTGTTTTCAGAAACGCGCACTTGCTGTGCTGAGAGGGCTTGGCCTCGGCAGCCTGCCCCACAGAGGTAATTTCCTGGGAGATCAGCAGCAACAAGAAGCCAAGGAGGCTGTCATTTCAGTGGATAGGCCCCTTTCCAAAAGACAGAGAATGAGATTACGTGAACTGTGTGTTATTCCACCCCAATTTAACTATCATGCCAGCCACACCACCTATTCATGAACAGTAAGCAGAAGAATAGAGAGAATTCAGGAGTGTGTTTAGGGACAATGACCCCATGTGAAAATGAGGAGCAGAGAAAAAGCATGCCTTTCAAACAATATATTTACCTAACTGATCATATAATCACAAAATAATCTGCAAGCTTTAGGCCAAGGAAAAATGGCATGGCCTCCTTTAGAGCAAATATAGGTAAATATTAAAAGGGTCTGTTTCACAGGGGGTGTGTAATATTTGGCTTTTGAGAAGATTGGTTTGTATTGGAATATAAATGAGCCAGGGATTAAACTCTGAAGTGTGGCCTACCATCAAGATAAATGGTGTGAGCTACTGGTTTAAATGCATACCTTCTAACGCCACTCAGACAGTGCTTGCCAGCATCTGTCCTAGTTGCCAGCCTGATAAGAACCGGAAAACAAAGTTTTTCTATTGAAGGTCCTCAGTTCTTGAGGTTTTCTGTGTGACCAGCCAAGATTGAAGGAAGAGAAGAAGGCAGATGGATTTTCACCCTCTATCTTTTGAAGCTCAGCAAAGGGATGTTATTGAGATATCCTTCCAAGTATTTTAAATAGAAGTGTCTGGTGGCAAAATGAAAACAAATGGAGAAGCCAGTTAGACCCACACAGGGGGCTCAGTTTCCTGCTGCCTCCAGCCCCTGTGGGAGAGGCAAGCTGGCACTTCCATCCAGAGAAATGCATCTCAGTCAGGGGTGGGAGCTGTCAGAATTAGCAGGGAGGAGGAGGTGTTGTTCCCTGATTGTTTTCTAAACTCCCTGGGACTCTCTGACATTGCTGAATCTGTTAGAGGCCGATATTTAGGCAGCCTGAAGAGATGGGCTTTTTGATTCCCAAAGGGTTTGAAACTCATCAATCAGTCTAATCAGGATATCTCCTGAGAAGCACCTTTGGGAGATCCTGAAACACACCAGTTTCCTCCTTGTTGCTTTTCCTGTCTGTTCTCATGCAAGAGGAAGCTGAAGAAAATACACCTGCTGGCTCCCTGCGGAGCTGCCCAGGGACACTTGCTAATCCCCTGTACTTCTCTGGGCTCTCTGGTCTGTCTTCACCTCCACCCTTTCCCTTTGCTTTTTCTGCTGTTTCTTCCACATCACTCAGAAAAAGCAAAACAGAACTTGTCTGGGTGATTCCGTCTCAATATTGGGGGATTTAAAAAAATAAAACAACCCAGGCTAGAACTACTTTTTATACTGACCCTCTGCTTACTGCCTGTTGGCTTATAAAAACAGAGTTGAATATATGCCCCTGAAGGAGATGCAGACTGAGCGTTGGACTGTATCAAAGAGGCAAAATGAGATAATATGGAAGAAATTATTCTGGTGAGTATATGGGAGTATGTGACAAAAAAATAATGATAGTTGCTGTTTAATCAAAGAAGCAAAAAATAAGCCTTTTATCAGCTCAGGCTCAATGATGGGGTGGGGGTAGTGGGGGAAAAGAATGTTTTGACCAGCGCACCGCACCTGACACTATGCATCTGGATGCCAGGATTTTTGCTTAAGATGCCTGAAAGAATAGGAAGGACATTAATAAAGCAGAAAGACTCTTAGTTACTATAGTTTTCCCTCCCTCAGTGACCAGTAAGTTGCTTGCTATTAAATTGATTAAAAAAGTTATAAGAGTAGAATTCTGGTTTTAAAGATTTGTTTATTTATGCATACAAGAGCTGGGTACAGGCCAGAGTCACAGGAGGTGAGAGCATTCACCAGAGACAGAATGGGGAACAGAACAGGCAGACTGACTGAAACACACTGCTGAGGGGAGCAGCCGACACAGCAGGAGAGGTCTGCTGCGCCATGTGGGTCCCCTCCCTGGCTGGCAGCAGGGATTGAACTCGTGCTGCAGTGGCTGCGCCACCAAGGAGGCCTGAATTCTGGTTCTAAAAAATCAGAATGCGTGTCCAGCATGTCATAAGCCCTGGCACACATATCCAAGTTCCCCCAACACTGTCCTCAAGTGATAATAATAGAAAGAGTGTGTGGAACAAAGGGTGGTGAGAAAGACAAGATGCTACTTTTCTAGGGCACTTTGGGAGGCTAACCAAAGTTGGTTTTTATTTGTTTGCTTGTTTTACTGTACACATGAAATTGGAGGAAAACCAACAGCAAAAGTAAATTAAAACTATGGCTATTTTAAGGGGTTTGTTCCTTTGCTCAAGGTGTGGTGTGGGGAAGGCTAGTTGTTAGACCACATATATTGCCATTACATTTTCACAGCCCTATCAAATAACTAGTTTCTTTTATTTTTAAATATTGTTCAAGATTTAAAAGCTTGTTTTTGGAAAGGCTGACATGAGTGTAGTCTAATTTAAACAGCTAGGTTAGCAGTAGATGACTTGAATATTCCCTTTTTGATATCCTTCGACAGTTGGATTCTGTTATATGCGCACAGCTCTGTCTTCTGAACACGGACTGCAGAGAGGAGCTGAGCAGCAACAGGGCTTACACTTTCCCTCCAGTCATTCCTGGGCTCTAGATGGAGAGAAAGCAAAGCTCTGGGTCATAAGAAGTATCCCCCAACATGTGCCTCCCTGGTGGCGCAGTGAGTTAAGCAACGCACTATGAAGCAGACCTCAGTCACTGCAGCACGAGTTTGATCCCTGCTGCCGGCCAGAGAGGGGACCCATATGGTGAGGCAGACCTCTCCTGCCTTGCCCGCTGCTCCCCTCAGCAGTGTGTTTCAGTCAGTCTGCCTGTTCTGTTCCCCATTCTGTCTCTGGTGAACCCTCTCACACCCCCCCTCATCTCTAGCCTATACCCCAGTTCTTGTATGCATAAATAAATCTTTAAAAAAAAAAAAGTATCCACCAACATAGTTCCTCCCCAATCTTTGCTGCTCTGGTTTCTCAGGTGGAAACTAGTTTACTTTTAATTTCTTTTTGCCCTTGACTCCATATTTGTTAAATGAGAATAATGATAGTAAATTCTAGACTTATGAAAATGACACACAATCACGTCAGTTGCCTGGTGTGTGTTTCTGTTTGGCTCATCAAGAAGCCGACACCTACATGAGAAAAATTGTGAGAGTTGTGGGGGAGACACATACGAAGGAGTGGGGAGGGAAAAGGAGCAGGTGTTTACAATTCAGGTCTGACATTTGTGAGCAGCACAGATGGCCGATTGGGCTGGAAGAGCTACAGACTGCCTTGCAATTCTGAGAAAGACTCAGCTCAAGCAAAAAAAGTTGCCCGCTAGAGGAGTCTTGCACTGGATAGAAATAACTTGGCGCCAGAATCCCTGCTGACTCATTATCTGTGAACAACCTGGGTGAAGTCTGGTCTTAGCACCAGCACCGGTGAATCCAAAAATGTAGCAACTGGTGCTTTCTTGTCGCCATGTCCTCCCTGCAGCAGACTCTCTAGAAAGGAGACCTTCATGGAGTGTGGCAGCCCCATGAGAAAACAGAGCCTAGAATAGAGTGAATGCTTGTCTTATCGTAGGGAGTATTGCTCCCACTTCACAGGTAGAGAAAATGACATTCCCAAAGCATTCGGTGACTTGAAGTATCACTTGTAACAGAGTCAAAACTTAAAACCTTCATCTCTGCTTCTAGATCTTCTGCTCTGTCAAGCACAACACACAGCTACCTTTTATCAGCGTGTACTTACAGCATCTCTTTTTGTCACAAGGCAGATACTAATTCCACTGAGAACAACAAAAGGAAGGCTTCTGGGTTGCAAAGCCTTGCTGCCTTTGAGAAGCCCTTGGTAGGTTCCTGTGGCTTCTCTGGCACAGCGTTGTGCCCTTAGCTTCTAAAGAGCCCAGATCCTGGGATTTGAGCCAAGGCAAGTGATACGGCTGCATCCCAGCTCCTGGGAAGGCCATGCTACTCTTGGCTTCAGTGTTTAGAGGGACAACAAACAAAACTGCTTTTTGTCTGCATGGAGAGAGATGTGGGTCCCGTCTGATGCCATGATGTGTTGGGATATTATATAAAATTTCCCTTAAAACTCTAAGTGATGTGTCAAGTTCTTTTAAACAAAATCACATTCTTGGCTTCTATTGTGTTTTTCAGTGAACAGATTTTAATGTTCCCTTTTTACCTAAAATATATATCTTTAAGATATGTGATGACAAGTCTTTATAATAGTCTGAAAAGAGGCTTGTTGGATGCAACTTCTTGTTTAATTTTTGTGAGATAAGAATGTAACACAACCACTCTCCAGTAAGTATGTACTTAGATTACAAACGGCTAGCTTATAATTGTCCTCACAGACATCCAGCTGCATTACTGGTTCTTGAGCCAAAAGCACAAAGAGAGTAAAGGTTCTGTGTTGTCATGTTTTTATAATTACAATCTCTTACTTTTAAAAATAGAATTAAATATTCCTGAATGGGTGTGCAAGAAGTTAAATGTGCCCTGTATATACAGAGACACATGCACGCACACTGACATTTTTTGCTGCAGGGAATAAATGGATAAATGGGAGGGGGTTGCACTTTGAGAGAAGACATTGCAAATGTAACTAGATCTTCTGGTGGAGAATTGCAGAGCCCCCCTGTGGTGGAATGGAAGGCTCCAGGATTACTTTAGTAAAGGCCATCCCTCTTTCCCTCATCAGGCAGTGGATTGTAAGGATAAAAGCTTTAGTCCCACAGCCCATCTTCTCAGTGACCCCAAACCTGGTTAGGAATTTTCAGTAATAATTCTCTCCACGATCACTGGCAAATAGGCAAGATACTTTCCATTGAGCCTGTTCAATCCACCATTGGTAGAGGCCATCTAAGAGAGAAAAATTGGTTTGTTCATTTTTTTTCTCTATTCAAAAAAATTTTTTTTAAAAAAAGATTTATCTATTTATATATACAAGAACTGGGGTACAGCCAGAGTCATGGGACATGAGAGGATTCACCAGAGACAGAGTGGAGAGAATAGGCGGACGGACTAAAATACACTGCTGAGGGGAGCAGTGGGTGAGGCAGGAGAGGTTTGCGGGGCCATATAGGTCTCCTCCCTGGCTGGGGATCCAAGTCATGGTGCTGTGCTCTTCATCTGACAGGTGTACCCAAATAACAATCCCTGCAGTGCGGTAGAGGTGGTGTTGCACGGTGCTGGCATACTCTGGAGTATAAACTAGGACTTCTGGGGCTTAGATGACTAGGCTGCTCTCTGAGAGGCAAGTGAATATGTGTTTCTGGATCATTTTAATCAAACTTACTCAGAAAAGGCCTTAAAACTTACACTGTGATATCGGGTAGGTGTTCTTTTCCAAAGAAAGCATCTTTGGCAAAGCTCTCTTGCCAACCAACAAATAACACTGGAGAAATCAAGACTGACCCAGCAGCTACCATTGCTTTTGGGAGTGGGGTGGCTTAAGAGATTTTAGAACACTAAATATTCAATTCAAAAGTAGGGCTGTGTGTCAGTGACTTCTTACGTGAGTCAGCGGGGCACAGCTATGTGCAATGTCTTGTGTATAGATCTGGTGGCTTCTTGCTGTGTGGCTCCTGTTTGCTCCAGACCAACAGGTCAGACTGTAGGGTTTCTTTCTTTAAGCCTTTGCTTTTTCCCTGGTATAATTACTTCACCATTTCCCAAACACATAGAGCAAGATGTTTTTGTTTGTTTTAAATCTGAATTGAGACCATAGGAGAATTCCAACAAAAAGCAATCACAGTACAACGCCATGTCTATACTTTAGCCACATGGCTGACTTTAAAGAACAATGTTTAATGATAATTAAATAGGTAGAGGAGTTCCTTGGAGTTCACTTACCAGAATTCAGCCTATATAATTTATTTATGTGATTTGTGCTTACTTAAGGATTTTTTTTAATCACTCTGAATTCTAATTTCCTATTCTCTTTCCTGCACTATGTCCCTGTTCTTAGTCATAGATCTTGAAAATCACCAACCCTTTATTTATTTTCACTGAGATCTTCAGTGTATGAAAATTGAATGCAAAATAGTTCAACTACAGACCATGTGGCCAAGTTGCAGTTGTCCCATGAATATCTAAAAGATATTTGGTGGCAACTTTAAATCTTTTAGCTTCTGTTTTGCATGTTTATATAGTCACCTGAGTATTTCAGCATCTATATACCCAACCTTAGCAAGTCATCGGTAAAGGTGAGATTTACAAAGGGTGGATCTGATACTTCCATTTCACAGAAGAAGGCAGCAGAGCTCAGAGAGGTTAATTCACTCTTTCATGTTCATCCGATAAAACTAGATCTTAACTCTAGTATCTGTCTGGTGTTACTGTTTACTATTGCACTGGAGTGTGTTACCTTGATAATTCTGCCTTTGTCCTCACTGTAATCCATTTACTCTGAAAGTAGCCAGAAAGATATTTTAAAACATAAGCCAGGTAAGGTCATTCCCCTGCTTAGAAAGCTTCTAGCAGTTTCCTTTTGCATGCAGAATAAAATCCCAAGTTCTTGCCATGACCTCACCTTGACTATCAGTGTGCCCTGATCTTGTACCACTCTCCTGTGCACTTAAAAATTCAAGCCACACTGGCTGTCTTTGTATTCCCTAAGGAAACCAAGTGCATTCCTACCTTTAAAGACTTTCGTATTTGCCTAAAACTGTCTGCCATGGGGTCTTTGGATTGTTGCTCCTTCTTTGTCATTAAGGTCTTAGTTCAAATGTCATGTTTTTAGAGGTAAATATATCAAATCAAATTTCTTAATGGTACACATTAGTGGAAATGATCTTTTTTATTTTATTGCTTGCTTGTGTTTCTGTTTTGTATGCTTCTCTAAATAAACACATCCTCAAATATAAAGTTCCCAAGGGCTAATATTTTGTTTCTCCTTGTTTGTGGGGTCTCTAACTTCTGGTACAGTGCCTCAGAATTTGATACATGGTGGATGCTTTGATTTGAAAGTAAATTTAAAACTAAGCCATTTCTGCTCATAAAAATCACATGCTCAGAATATCTTCAGATTTCAGTAAGAAGGTAAAAATTTATACAATGAAGTTTTTCATGATATACGACTGTGCAATGTTCTATGCAATACAGTGGGAAATATATTTGCAAATCTACAAAAAAAAAAAAATGGACCAAATGCTAACAGTAACATGGTCTTTTTTTGTAACCCATTCTCTCAATATTTTACAATGAATGTATTTTAGTTTTATAATCATGAAAAATCATATTTCAAGTACAAAGGATAAAATTTAAAGGAGAAAGCTGATTCTCAGCACTGGAAAGATTGCTTTCTAAATTTACTTTGTTTTCCCCAAGTGCTGGTGCTGATAATGACCTGAGGTCATATGTCCTCCTGCCTCTACGGTGTTGCATGTGAGGTTCTGAGTTTTTGTCTTCAGAACATATTCCAGTTTGTCTTTGCAGCACTTGGCATTGTATATAATTTTCTAGTAATAATGTAAATGATGCAGAGTAAAGTGGAATTATTTTCTTCCACTTTCTAGATAATTCCTAGATGTTTGCTGCTGCCTAAGTTTGCATCAGATTTTTTTTTTTTTTTTTCTGGCAACTCCTATCCTGGAGTTAAAAGTCTAGGCTCTTTTCCTTTTAGGAACAGCTGTTATTCCTGCACTCCCTCACCTCACATGTATAGCTGTAATTATTTTTGTATTCACAAACAGATCTAATATTATATCTAAAAAATATTTCATTGATTTAGTTTTGTTTCATCCTTCTAGTGTATTTAGTTTTTTGGTTTTTTTTAACTCCTGAGCCGATAACTTGGCTGGTTCATTATTCATTTTATTTAAAAATGTGTTCTTCATTTAATTGATTTTTTTTTAAAGTTGACTAAACTAGGGTCAGGAATAGAACTCAATGGCAAGCTCCTTTATACTTCTTAGCGAATACTATACATCTATGATTGTCAGTGATCTATCAGTTATAATTCCAGTATTTATCCAGTTATAAATCAATATTGAAATTCAGTCCTCATAACTTTAACAGTGAGATCATGAAGGTGGTGAGAAACAACTTAATAAAATCTAGATAGGTCATGACTGCAGCATTTTCACACACATAATATCATAATAATTACATGAGGAAAAAGAGTTAGGGAAACCGAACGTTTTCGTAGTGGATTCATGATATCTCTTAATGAGCATTACATTATGTTCTGAGAATCGACATCAAAATTCTTCATTTCATGCAATTCACATTTTTCTTCTGAAAATCAAGTGCTTTGCCTATTTGGTCTCCACCACCCTCGTACTTCTCCATTATTTCTTTAAAAATACTCTAAGTAATTAATTTACTTCAATTGAGTGGTTTATCAGTACCCTAAGGTTGTAATTTGTCTCAGCAGGAGGACTCAACATCATTTAAAGCAATTGGATATTTTTTTCCAATTTCTTCACCCATCTTGAGCTGTATTTCCTTCTGACTAATGTTTATTTTACTCTTTCATCCTCAGGAACATCATTCTCTTTAACAGAGAAGTCATTAAAAAGCAAATTTAAAATATTCTGTTCTTTCTGTCATTTTTCAGCACTATAACCCTTGTATTAGAACAGGAATCACCTTTCCTTATCCTGCTTCTCCTAACAGAGGCCCTAATACTTTATACTATGATATTATTCCACACACTTCATCTTACCTTTTTTACTCCGCCTTGCCTCCTGTTTGTGCCCTATTTGAATCAGTAATCCAGCATATCTGCATATTGCTACACTTAATCTATCATTAACCAAACCATTTTGGGGGGATTTGACTCCAGTGAAAATATTTTTCTGGGTACAATGATTTATAAAACTTGATCCTCACTTTCAAGACACATGTAAGATTTGCAAACTGTTGTGGAGTTACTGTTGTTTTACAGCCTGAATGATTTACTGAGGAAACCGTTAATTATCTTTTCCAGTGATTCAGACCCTGAGATGAGGCTCACTGCAATGTTCACAACCGCAGTGCATGTTATAAAGTATATTTGTGCACATTATTATATTTGATTCCATTTACCATAAGTCACACAGATACACTCTGTTTATAGTTACTTCATGTAGATTTATTAACCTATTAGCTCTATGTGTTAGTGATCATTTTGTGTAACATTTACAAAAGCCTCTCTTTTTTTGCTCTTTTATGCATTCATTATTTTGGTAATATAGTTAAAGAGGCATGAGAAATGATTAACAGAGAGCTTCACATTTAAAATCTTACATTATACTTTTCAATTTTCACTTAAAATATCACTGTGGGCTGATTTGTTTTCATACTTCCTAGTGACAATAAAACTAAAACTTCCTGCTCGAGTCAATAGAGCATCCTGAGGATGGGAGTTGACAAACAATAGGTGCTAACAATCTCTGTTTTATTTCACGGGTTTATAAAACATCCTCCTCTAAATGTAATCAGGCTTATAATACATGAAATATATCTTTTTTTTCCTTGCTCTTCTCCCTAAATAAAGTATATTAGAGCCAAGTGAGCAAATGTAGCACTCATGTCAGGATAATCTGGATTAAATCAGTTGAAACTTTTAAACTTTATTAATAATTTACTTTCACCCTTAATAGTTATAGTTTAGTAGTACAGTGTTTTCAGAAGTTAAACCAAGCCCATCCAAATAGAAATCTTGGCTAGTTAGGCAATGGTTCCAGAGAAGGAAACAGAAGTATTTGTCTAACCCCAAGAGCTGCACAATCAATTAAACTGTCCAACAAGCAGAAGTAGCATGAAGAAATGTCAAAACTCAATGGCTATAAAATTGGAGTTTTTGTAGAAAAAGGGTAGTGATTTTAGGAAATGTAACAAATCTTGCATAGAAATCCAAAATTTTAATTATTTTGGCATATTGTCAATCATGTAGCTCAACCGTTAGTTTTACAATTTTGATTGCTATGGTTATAGGGTAATCAGAAAATTAGCCCAGTCAACTTATAACAAAAATATTAATTCATTACAGCAGGGATATTAAAATTCCAGACCTAATTAGAAACCTAATGCCTGGTTGGAAGAAAAGAAACTTTCCTTTCCGACCAGTAAACCTTCTGGAACCCTACATTTTTGCTCTTAGGCAAGTATGTGTAAATTTCTAGAAGATGATGCCAAATACAAGCACATCCAAAATATTTCATTTCAAGAGTTTTCATTTCAACTTACACCATCCAGAAAACAAATATAAACTTTTAGAAATAAAATTGATTGAAGACATTTGGAACACATTGCTTGCATATTCTCTTGGTGGGTCTGGATGAAAAGCTCTCACCATTTGGCAGTATTTAAAACTTTGGGCGCTCAGTGGTTGAAAGCACCCAGTTGGCCCACTGCTAATGATCCATCTTGCCTCACATCAGGTGCCAAACAAAGTGTTCAAAAAATTAATAATAAACTGAGTAAATCCTGGCAATGTTGATAGAATTCAGACTTGTCCTCTGGTTTTTAAAACAACTGAGGTTTTCTTACCTCTGAATTTTACTGCCAGACTGAGTTGAGTTTCCAAGTTTCTAGTATATAACTTCACCAAGTATACATGGCATTGGTCTGGAAGAAATTTAGAGAGGTAATTTGACTCCCTGGATGCCCAGTGTGCCCAGTGATATCTATCCCATGCAGCACAGGATTGCACAGTCATGAGACACATTAGAAAAATAACCATTGAGAAGAAGGCAACATGTATTTTCAAACTCTAGGCAAGCTCAGATGCTTTCCTTGGGAAAGAATTTTAAAGCTCACACCACTGAAAATGCTTCCTTCTTCAGACGATCATATTCTTGACATGTGAAAATATAAATACACATAAAGACTCAAAATGCATCTGGCTGATATAAATCAGGTTTGGTGATGGGCAGTACATTATAGAGAATATTTTCACTCATTAAGAATCACCCATTTTATACTTGCCAGAGTTTTGTTTCTTTGTTTCACTTAGGAGAATACTTTATCAACCTCTTCCAAGTAACTTATTTTCTGTGCATATGTATATTATGTATGCAAAGTTTTATTTATATTGATTTATTCACCTCATTCTGTATTCACCACATCCTTATTCAGTCTCTAAAGAACTTATTATAATAAACAATGCAGTAAACATTAAGTAGCTAATCCTCAGCATTTCTCCCTAAGGTACCATTATTCCAATTTCACAGATGATGAAACTGAGGTAGGGAAAACAAGGTATTTATATTATTAGAATAAAGATTATAGCCAAGGAAAATTTGAATCTTCTTTAATACCATAGCTTACTACTATAGCACTTCTCTTTTTCTTACGTATTTCCAACTTAATTTCAGACTCAAATGGAATCTTCTTCCCTTTGAATTTTTTCCTTTATATCTAAGACAGTGTTTGCTTGTGACCAGTTGGCTGGTAGCTTTTAAGACACATCTTTTCTGTTCTCTTAACAATGCATTTTTTCACTATTGTACATTTAAGGTATTTTTGCTTTTTTTGTCTATCATTAAGATCTCCAGGTCTATGATCTTTTAATCTCATGTTTATTCCTGAATTAATGCCTGTTTTTGTGACAACAGAAAACCAGACAACAGAAAATGACACTGTAGGCATTTTGAGCATTGCTCAAATGTGCAATTCAACATCAAGGCCATCTATTTATTTATGTGTTTGCTGTTCTTCTTATTGGTGTCTGTGTCCGCACGTGTTTTTGAAAGCTGCCTTGCCATCCACGTGCAGTATCGTGTTGCTTAGGGACACCTGTCAGCTGAGGCCAGTGCTGAAAGGGAACATAGAGCCTACTCACAAGCACCTGGAGATTCTTTCCCTGGGCAGTTGCACTCTTAACAGGGAAGCCATACGCAGAGCTGTCTGTAGTGTGTTATCCAGGGAAACTGCAAAATGTCTTCATATCATCATTCCTACATGACATTTTCTCACTCAGAGTTATTTCCAGAATCCCCATCAAAAACCCAGACGGCAGTGATTTCTCAGCAAACTTGAGAAAAAAGGATCATCTTTTTTTTAATCTTCAGTGGATTATTTTAACTAGCACTCTAAATGCGTCTAGGAAGAGTATCATGGGTGAGTATGATGGTAATGTTTCCCACACCTAATTTTGCAGCAGTGAGTAGAAGGAAGAGGAGAATGATGTTTATAAGCTGGTGATAAGCTGAGTTGATTTCCAAGATTAAGGCCCTCCTGAGATATGGCAAAACTATTAACAGTCAATGCTAGTTTTGTCTAGAGAGTTTCAGAAACCTCACATATTAGGAACTATGATGTGGGATTTGTTATACTCTGGACCAGAGTCATAATTTGGTGACTTTGAAGCCTAACTGAATCATCAAAGTAACTTTGGGTCAGTGTTTGGAGATGATAAGATGGATTTCTTAGAGTCTAAAGGTTCTGATTGGTGGAAGAGGGACACTCACGCACTTGTACTATTGGCGGAAACACAGTGTCCTGTGTTGTGTGTGTGTGTGTGTGACAGTGAGATCTAAATGAGGTAGGAAGAAAATGTAATTGTTTGAAATGAGAGCATGTGGTCATAAAGGGACTAGTGGACAGAGTGTCTTACTGTAGCTTATATGCCCTCCCCAAAGGTCTACACATTTAGAAGACAATATAAAAGTAGAAAGACTGATGCTAGCCAAATACCACATAACCCAGATAGATCTGCCCTTCCGGCACCTGTTTGGAGAACTTAACTAAACACCATATCAGTCTGTTATTCCATTTAATGTACGATGTGGAAGTGATGAGTCATGGGATTTCTTTCCAGCATCCACTGGAGGATAAAAGCCTTTTTCTTTATCTTGGGGATTGCATTTATGATTTGTCACAACTAATACATAATAGCTGATATTTATTAAGTTGCTTCCTGTGTGCCAGACCTAGCATTAAGTACTATCCATATATATATTTTTTATTTCATAATTTTATAGGTAAGGAAATTAGTGCTGTAAAAAAACCAAATGAGTTACTGAAGGCCAAATTACTTTCCTAATTTTATACACACACACACACACACACACACACATATACACATATATGTTATGTAGTTGTATCTGAAATGAAATAATTCATGAAAACTGAACATTTTCTTGCCATCGGCATGCACTCTGGATTCCTCCACACTGAGAGGTTCAGGAGAGCCAGGAATCCTGTAAGAAACCTCAGGGAAAGAGGAGATGAATCTTAACAATCAAATGCCAAGTTTAAAACTAGGTTACACACCCCACCTCAGCTCCCAATCAGACACATCTCATAGCACATCTATTTAAAACAATTTAATGATTCCCAAACTGCTTAGAATAAAGTCACACTCCTTAGCAAGGGCTACAGAATTCCTTTGGGATTATACCCCTGCCCTGACCATGGTTCGAATACCTTTCCCTACTGCACTAGAAGGAAACCATTGGGCTTGCTCTCAGTTTCCCAGATTGGAAGTTCTTTCCTGTCCTGAAGCACTGCACATGCTGTTAATGTCCATCTAGGTCCTCTGCCCTTGCTCTTGCATGACCCTCAGGTCTGATCTTAAAAGGTGCTACCTTGAGAATCTAATGATGAGCACGTCATACAAAGTCTCTTCCCCTCCAATTCTGGCCCCTTTATTAGCGTCAGTCATTTGTACTCATTTATGTTTTTGATTTGGTTCGTGTCCTCCTTCACTGAAGACAGGTATACCTACTTAACCAGGCTCACGAAGTGGCTCTGTTGCTAAGTAAGTAGAGTAAGTGTTCTGAATACTACCATGCAGTTGAGGAGGTCAACACTTAGATCAAATAACTTTCTGAGTCACGCACACAGTGGGTGGCAGAGCTGGAATTTGAACTCAGGCATGTTCAATTCCCGGATCTACATTTTCCTTGGTCAATGGGTCTTGAGAGTCAATGGGTCTGTCTAAATTGCTGTAGTATCAGGAGAATTCAGGTGAGTCAGTTTCTAACGCAGTCAAAGCATCTGTTTGTTGCCATGTGTATTAAATAGCATTTTAATGGACTAATTTGGAGTATCCTCATTCTGCCGAGGCTGATGTGGTTTAATTTCATAGGAGAGTAGAATGTGGTGACTTTAATCACATTGAAGCTAGCTATTCTAAATTGGTATGTTATAATACCTGCTTTGATGTCTTCAAACTATTGCTACTCTTTATTCACAAACCACATTATTACATATTTTTACTTTTTTATTAAAAATCTTGAGGGGAGACACATTAAGTAGAAAAGTAAAGAGAAAAATATATGTAGTTTCTTCACTCTATAAATATGTATGACTAAATATGAAAACTTTTTCAGAGATTTATTTTATTTACATATATATATATGAACTGGGGTGTGGGCCAGAGGTGCAGGAGGTCAGAGGATTCACCAGAGACAGAGTGAGGAGCACAACAGGCAGATCTACTGAAGTACACTGCTGAGGGGAGCAGTGGGCTAGACAAGAAAGGTCTGCTGAGCCACGTGGTCAGCTCCTTGGCTGGGGATCGAACTCATGCTGCAGTTGCTGGTGATAGCTGGTAGTACTGAGTCTTTAACTCCTGTGCCAGGATAGAGGCCCCTAAATATAAAAACTTCTGACTGGACATTGAGTTCTAGTGGTCTGAACACCTGGGAGGTTTTGAACTGTCTAGGAAGGAACCTTCATCCCATGGCCAAACAGGTCTGACCTTGGATCATATTGCATATTATAAAATGGGTAAAGATGGTGAGTTACCTGATTTGTCTGAGCTGCAGTTTTCTCATCTAAAATGGGAATAAAAAAGATTATCTGGTATGGTACACATATTTGCTATAAGGATTCAACCAGCTCTCCCAATTCCTTAGGAAAGAAGCACAAAATCGACAAGCGTTTAATTTCTCTTCTAGAAAAGAAACCGTCCACCACTACCGAAACTGGCAGAGACTGCCTATTGCCTCGATTAGGCTTACCTCTACTCTACTTTTATTTGCAATTTCTTTAAAAGAAATAGCCAAATATGTCATACTATTAATAAAATTCACTACTATCCATTAAATGTTTAAATGTGCTTGTATATAAATGTCTTATCCTAAATGTTTTACACTAATTAACTTGTTTAATCTTAAAAACAAATAGGAACTTAAGTTTCTAAGATGATAAAAAACAACAACAAAAACACCTTCCTTAAGATGCTAGCCAGTAAGTGGCCATAATTGCTTGAACTGAAATATAAATGTCTATTTATATTTCCAAAGACTGTTGCTTATCTGGTGGCTAGCTGTCACAATAGGCACTGCTATTCCCATTTAATACATAGGAAACCGAGGCTTAGAAAACCTGTAATTGGGGGAATTTTCATATTCTTCTTCGATGTTCCTACTAGCATGCTTAATTTAATACAACTTTAAGCCTGTATGTGCACTGTATTCCCCAGAATTGTGAAAAGGGAAATTCTTTTTGACCTTTTTGCCTTTCTGAATAGTAAGACCCACCCTTTTTTTTTCCCCCACTGTCTATAATCCATGTCTGACATTGGACTATGGCTTTTTGCTTAAGAATAGGTCTCTATTACCATGCTGGGAATTCTGGTGGGTTTAAGAACATACATTGTTATGGACATTTATGTGTTTATTGAATGCCAAGTGTATGAAAATGTCTGTGTTTGGTGCTGCCTCAGTATATAAAGTTAGCTAAAATATTGTCCAGTTTCCAAGAAGCCTACATTGTCATCTACTGAGCCCTGTGGATGATTTCCGGTTTCAAATATTCAGGATAGATAAATCAATAGATGAGTAAACACTGTTGGGAAGAGTTTTTTTAAACACCAAGGAGACATCAAAATTACAGTATATATAGTCTGTTATGATTTACAGTCAAGTTGAAGAGAGAATACAAACACTATACAGTGGGTAGATCCAATTACTTTTCACCACCTTAATGGGGAAATTGTGACCCTTTGGGTTCAGAGCAATCCTCTGAGTGAAACCACAATATGACCTTGAATAGAACGAATGGTTGTATTTGCTTCTGACTAAAAAGCAGACAAGCCTGGCATTTGTGGGAAGCTGATGTGTAAGAACCACTAAACAGCTTCCACTTTGCATTATCACCCATTTTATAAAACAGGAAGACTCTTAATGTTAATTCTGTAATTTGAGCATTAATATTGTGGTTTCATATCCTGTAAATTAAAGCTGCATGGTGAACAAAGAGCTGGCCATACAGAATGTCCAATAGTTCTCATCAGTGCTCAGACACCTCAAAATATAAGTCAAGGACAAGAGGCCTGGCCATCCCAGAGAACAACTAGTCCTCGTTTTACTACCTGGAATGCATGTCTGCGTCCACTTTTCCTCAGCTTCTTTGCTCCAATCCTCACTTAGGCACTGTTAAGCTTTTCAATTTGCACCTGGTTTATTTACACCTGCCAATATGTTTCCATTTATTGAACTGGTACTAGCTGTTAATACAACTTCAGAGAACTAACTTAACCTCAGCATAACACATACATCGACTGTGTGTGGGAAAAAAAAGAAAAAAAAATGTTCTCAAAGTCCAGATAATACACCATTTGTCATAATGCTGGGGTCAATACTGATACTTTTTTGGCTCCAAATACAAAAGTCATGAGAATTTGTTCCAGATGTGTGGAATTTTAGGGAAATACTCTAGTTTGTCCAAGAATAGTCATTTCCATGAAGCACTCATTCAACCTTTCTGTTTTTTTCTAGGTTAAGGAGTATTTTTACATTTTGAGTTGCTTATGGACTAAGTCAGGGATAAGAAAACTTGGCCTTATAATTGTAGGAATGAGAATTATGAGTATATTTAAAAGTACCATCATAGTGGGAACCACTCTGTTTTGATTACTTAAGTATTTTTATTCCTTACCAGATAGATATAAATGAAGAAGAAATATCTAGAGCTTCTAGGTGGGTCGTAGAGGCACTGTTGGCAATTGACAGTACAAGGCGTGCCATGCCCCTTCCTTCATTTCTCCTCAAGAAAAGATGGAACAGCTCCATAAGACACTTCTTCCAGTTGGACTGAAGAGTGAAGAAATGGGATTGGGATCTAGAGATAGGATAAGAATAAATAATGCTTGATAAAATTTCATTCTCTCTGGATCCAGTCCTTTCTTTCTGTTAGTGAGAAGCCAGTATATCTTAACAGATTCAAGAATAGTAGGTCATTGGTACAAATGAAAGAGACCTTCAAATTACATCTACTTCAGAAAATGACCAAGACATTTTATAACAGAGGTTTCACTTGTAATTCCATTTTGTATAATTTATGTTATGCTCTTAGGGTCTTCATTAGTCACAGAACTGTGGCCAGTCTTCTGCCATCCCTGAGGATGTCAGAAATGATGTCTACCTTTATTACTTCTTGTTTCAGATATGAAAAGAGTAGCTTTCCTTCAGAGATTTGGTGTTTAATTCTGAATAAGCAAAGGTCTTTAAGTTTTATGGTTTCATGCCACGACTTTCATCATAAGTAATGTATTTCGCTTTGCATTTCCCTGTGCTAGATAGTTAAGGTTTCACAGAATCTTGTGAAATCGGTGACAGAATTCACAGATCCAAGTGTCATGGAACAATTGGAGTGAGGATGGTCATTTTCATGGCAAATCTTAAACAGGGAGGCGAGTTTATAGAGAATGGTAAAAAGGTGTTTGGGGGAGGCGGGCATATACTTTGGCTTAATCAAAGTTAGCAGAGAAAGCAAGCATATTTGCCTCACAGTCAGAATTAGGGCCTGGCTAAAATGACCTGTTACTACATAACCTAGTACAAGTGGAAAAGAATGATCTTAAGGATGGCTGTGAAGCAACAAAATTGACTTTTATTTCCATCTTTTTGCCACCCTCTTTGTTTTGTAAAGTATACCAAGATCAGCATGGTGGTTTGGGGACTGACATAGCTAAGTGAAATGCACAAGGATATGAGGTCACTGCAACTTTATCTAGAACAGCAACTGGTGGGATCTGCTTCAGAGATATACCTGTAACAAATGTCTCCTCTAAGATCTGCTTGGTGTGACCCTGCATTCTGCTTGTTTCAGGCCAGTGTGAACACCCGGGGAATGAAACAGGTGGCATTCAGCATAACAGCTCAATAAAGAGGGACTCATAGGAATATTATTTAAGTACATAATTATATAGCTAATAAATATATATTTTTAATATTTAAGTTATTAAAACTCATATTTATATTTGCATTTTAAACTGAAGTGTAAATTAGCCAATGCCATCTAAATCACTCTTTATTAAAAAGAGCTTAGAATATCTCATCCTTGTATAGTTCAGTGGAGGAAAGAGTATTTGTAGATGATGCCTTTGAAGGTTGACTCAGGAAAGACGGAGAGAATAGGTTAATCCATCGCCATGATGAATTTGGAAAAGATTTAAGTTTTGATTTGCTTATTCTATTTCAAAACTTGAAGCCAAATGCAATGTTATATTTAGGTTCTGAATGGCTATCCCAATATTTAGAGTGGATTAATAGAAAATAATTATTTCACATATTAATCAGTAGACATTTCTGAAGTGGCTCTTTTGTGTAGAGTTTGTTAGGTTACAGAGAAAGTTTAAGACCTAACCTCAGTCTTGATAATGCTTATAACCTAGTGGTAAAAATAAGATGAGAATACTTGAATCAATTAGACAGCAATATAAGCGATCTATGATTAAAGGGTACATTGGATATTATGCACTCTAGATTATGAAGACCTTCAGTGGAGAGGAATATAGAAAGATGGAATATTCAGAAAAGCAAGAGGAAGAGATGATGGTAGAAACAAGAAAATGTTACTTGACAATTTCATTCTTGATTAATGTAGTTGCCAAGCTCTAATTATTAAGCCCTTTCACAACAAGCAAGGTTATTTATAATCTTATCCTTATCACTTCTACAGTTTCAATACCCACCTCTACATACTGTGCCTCCTATACTCTAACCATATAAAATTATTTTCCGTTCCCCAAAGGTACCTGCAATTACCTGGTTCTATCCTTGTCATATTTGAATGCTTTCTTTGGATCATCTACTCCTTCCTCTCACATCAATAAGAAGTTCCTTTTCATCTTTTTTCTTTCTTTTCCAGGAAACACTGGTTAATAGCACTACATGTGATTCAGTGGCTAGGGATCCACAGCTCCTCAGGTCACACCCACTCCAGAGCGTGGTCCTTTGCCCTGTACCGTTGGGCTTCCTTTCTACTTGGTTGCATGTACCTCCATGTCCTCTTTTCAGGTACAATTGAAATCCTAGTTCAGTAAAATCCTATAAAGTCCCCCTGTCCTAGATATTTTCTGTTTCTTACAGCTCTACTTGTGAGCTTTTGCTCATTGTTTTCTGGTGTCCCATACAGTGTGTTTGTTCCAGTCTGTGAACATTCTAGAATAGGGACCACATGGCTGTTCTCTCCTTTCCTGGTGCCAAGGAATGTTGGTTGACTGAATCAGTATATGAATATAAAAGAGGATATTGAAAAGTCAAATGGCCTGGCTAATTAGGATTGCTAATTAACTGAGCATTAAATTATGTTTCATTTTAACCCTTTGTATAAAAAAGGAATTGCAATAAAAAAATGCTCATTTTCCTCCCTAACTACATCCCCCAAAATATGATGATTTACTTTTTTAAACCTTGAAAATGTTGATTTGTTTCATTTTAAGCATGGACTCTCTCACTTTGGATTTTCGTGGAAAAAAATGTCAAAGGATTGAGTTGAATCTCTACCAATATAAGCCATACCTGAAAGTTATTGAATAAATCCCTGACACCAACTTCTTTTACTGTGATTTATCTGTTTTGTCCTAGAAGTTGAACATGAGGAAATTTCTGTTTAATGAAAAATTCAAATCAAAACGTGACTGTCAACAGGATGAAAACACAGTGAATAACAATTACATACACAGAGAAGGAGAAGGAGGTAGATTCAGTAAGGGTGGTGGATTTCTAATAGCAGGATTTCCTGTTCTGGGTTGAAAGAAACAGTGGCAACCCACCATTCACAACTCATTCCAGGAATTCCATAGAAGGTAAAGTAAGTGGTTAGTCTTGCACTCACTATTAAGGGACCAAAATAAAGAAACATCCCTTTATGTATCACCCCTAAACTAGCCTTTTTGACCCCTGTGTGTATTTTAGGTGTTGATTCACTTTTCTTTCCTGATCTTTAGTTGAGCAACTATTTGTAGCTTAGTTGAATGGAAGGATGTGTAACAATATAGAATGTGTTTGTTTTTGGCTCACATAATCTATTTCACAATGATTGAAGAGCCAGAATAATACATGCATATATAAAAGTGTCATGTCCTGCTGATAGGCAGATTGGCTTCAATAGATTATGGGCATCTTTCAAGAGGTTATGAGCACTAATCATGCAAATAACCTCTAATTTTTACTTCTAAAACATGTATTGGTTATATTCTTTGTGTTCATCCCTCTTCAGGTATCTTCTTCACCCTTATATCCATGCATAGTACAAGACATACAAGTGAATCTCAGAAAAGTTTGTTGAGAATCTAATACAACTCTCTGTCCAGTTGAAGAAACTTACACTTAAGAAACTTACAGTTTTGTGGAGAAGCAAATATAGCAGCAACCTCAGTCTAGGTGGCACAGTGTGGTACATTCCCTAGAGGGTCCAAGACTTCTTGAATGTAGCAGGTTGGTGTTAGGAGGTGATGTTTAAGCTGAGTCTTAATGGAGAAGTAAGTATGTGTTAGGCACATAGCCCTGGTGAACATGCAGCCCTGGAAAGATCCAATAGAACCTTCTCTTAGAGCCTAGGGTTCCTGGTAAGGGAAGCTGTGAAATCAGGTCTTATTGGGATGTGGGATCTTTATCCCCATATACAGAGGGCAAGCTGGCATCCAGAATGCCCTGGGCATGATGAGAACTTCTCTGACGTTTCTCTCTAGATCTGGTTGAAGGCTAGCCCAGCCCAGTCTCTCTATTTTAACTTTCACTCCTTCCAGATCACAAAATGAAATGGAGTTTTCTTCAAAGTGACAGCTAAATCTCAGCCCCTCGCCAGCTGCTGTACTAGTGCCGCTTAATTCTGTAATCCTTTTGCCCTCCATTCCTCGTGTGGTTAGCAAATGCCAGGAAATGTTGGAGTGACAAGTGAGTTCTCTATGCCTGACACCTCTGTTGGAAGACTTGATAAACTGCAAATACCATCACAGTCATTTTTCAGGTGCAGCCTCAGAAGCATGCCCAGAGAGGAACCAGTCCTGGGAGGTAAACTGCTCCCCCTCCTTGCTGGCTTCCTTCCCCTGTCTTACATTTCTATGAACTTGGCATGTTGCTCAGAGCTGTTTTCAAGGGAATACTTCTAGGGAACATTTTCCTTTACATCTTTAAAATTGACTGACATTAAATCATATGCTTCATTGTCCTCCCATGGACAATACTCTTCACCTGCCTAGAGGAGAGGCTGGAATGGACTAGTGTTGAGTCCCAGAATAGCTAACCGTGTCATACCACATCCTGTAGCTTTTCAGAGTGCAGAGACTTATCATGATTTCTTATACAACCTATACACTACCACACAATTTCCACATGAGCTTCCTCTGCTAGGGAAACTTGGAAATCCCTCCTCATTTAGCACACTGTCAGCCTGCTTTACACTGTGCTGAGAGGTACATCTGCCTCTCTCTCTCTCTCTCTCTCTCTCTCTCTCTCTCTCTCTCATTCTTTCTATCTCTCTACTTTTCTCCCGTCTCCAAGTCTCTCTCTCTGGGGAGCCTGGGGAGCGGTATTAGTATTCTGTGGTACACTCTTAAGCAAAACCTGAGAAAGGAATTAATCTGTCACTAGGAATGAATGTACTGGACAGTGATTTATGCAGATGCTGCACTCAAAGTGATGGCGTTCATTTCATCTGTACTTCTCACAGCCCTTCTCAGAGGCAACACACAAACTTGCATTTAAAATAACATTGCAGATGGGTGACTGGGCAATGCCCATTCCTGAGCTCCCCAGCTTCTAGTCACCAGACGAGATGAACCCGGCAGAAGGACAGGGCTGCAACTCGTGCAGCTGGAGTGGATTCTGGAATTTTTCAATGCTGGACCTCTGTACTTGGTTGGTCTGACAGAGCGGCTGATCCATAAACTCTCAGTGAGCTCAAGTCCGTCCAGCTTTCTGCCTGGCTAGCCTGGACTCAGAAATGCCCCAGAGTGACAGTGGCCCTTGCCCCTCTTTTCCACAGCCCCAGTGCTTTGAGATTCTGGTCATAACCAGGGAAAGATTCATTAGAGCTGGCATTTCTGCTGGCTGGCTGGCTGGCTTCTGAACGGTTTTCTGGCAGCAAGGCTGAGAGTCTCCCTAGAGAGCTTATTTTCCTGAAATTCCCCCTGTAGTTTTCCATACATAAGTGGGCTGGATGAGGTTGTGAGACGCAACCTTACTTTTGAACACTAATCCGAATCAAACTTCCAAATCCCTTGATATTCAAACTATCAGTAGAAGAAGCCTCAAGTAAACAAGGCTCTCACCTCCTCCTGCCCCTGAGCAGGCCACCTTCTGGCTCAGTACCAGGCTCCTCCCCAGGATCTAGAAGGCACTTGTGCTCTGCTCTTATACTTGCAGACAACCAGCAGGCCATGGGCCCTGCTCCTCCAGGCAGGCAGTTTTCTGCAGATGTTTCTTTTGCCATCATGGTGGTGATTACCAGTATTTCTTCCACCCCCTCTGCTGTCTGGAGATTCATCTGGGATTTATCTCCATAATGAGAAAAGGGAGATAGGGAAGGTTGGGGCATTTTTCTCTGACTTAGATTATTTGTCATTTCGATACTCATTTTAAAAGATGCTTTTCAAATATTTAAATGTATGTGTGCTCACATAACAGTTCCTGGGGATGAATTGCAGATGACACAATCACTGCTTTATCTTGCTCATGCTCTAGGTCTTTTTCCTGATCTGATTTCCAGCAGCATCTTGGTTAGAATAAAGCATAGTTTAGAAAGAGTGTGAACTCTGATCACCATGCAGAGCAGTTTTCCACTTGTTCCTTCAAAGACCTTAACCTCAGTGTATCAATCAGTTTCTTTACCCATTGTTGCTGGCATGCCCTGATCATATTGAACTTGACTGACAGGGAATAAGACTTAGATATTCTTCATCTGAATATCCTCTATGTCCCTCTCCTCATACAGACACGCACGTCATAAAAAAGAATCAACTAAATAAGGTCCTCTTTCTACTTTTCCAAATTCTAGTTAAAGATATTACAGATAAAAAAGAGAACGAGCCCCATTTATAAGCAAACTCCCGCTTTATTGATAGTGGATCAACAAGAGCATTTTTAGGCTTAGCTATTCAAACAGTGAACAGGATTTGAAATGCAGAATGTTAAAAGGTCCAAGACCAATTATTAGTGCTTTTGTGTAGAAGAGCTGAAGAAACGATTAAGAATCCACATTTCTAAAGCACATAGCCAGAATTGAGAGTGAATGAGCACTAGAATCTTAAAAAGGAAGTTTCATGAACAGGCATGTCATTTTTCCAGCAATTGTTTATTAAACGTCTACTATGTAATTGCAATAGTGCTGGGAACTGTGGTTACATTGGAAAATAAAAATAAGAACCTTGTTTAAAGAGGTTTCAACTGGAGTTAGGGGTAAAGAGATATGAAATGAGGGCATAACCTATCATAAAGAGCAGTCGTCGAAAATATGTGGATTAGGGAAGAAGAGAGCCATACCCTAGCCTTGCCTGGAAATGGGACCAGAGAGAACAGGGTGGACAATGTCAAGTACTTTAAAAATCTAAGGAAAAAAAAAAAAAGACAAAGATGCACTCTCACCAATCCATGGTAGTTCCAAAAGGATAACCCTGATTAATCCTTTGTCATGGCATTAAAAGGGGTCAATTTGGGGCAAGATAATGGAGGTTCTGTAACCTTCATTATTAGAGAAGCAAACTTTGAGTAGAAAATTACAGCTCTCTCCTATACAAATGACATATTTCCCAGAAGCAGACTAGTTTCTTGGAACTCATGGAAATACTAACATCATAGAAAGTCCATAGAAATACCAATTCTCTTGTCAATTCTCTTCAATAACCATACATTGAATGCCTACTTTGTGTAAGGTGCTATGCTGGATGCTGAAAGCAATGACTTTCAAGTATCAGCTGTACTGGCAGTCTTTATTGACAACTCATCAATCTATAACATCATCCCTAATTTCTCATATATCTTATATTCAAGTCAATTTGTTCTCCAGTAATGTTTGATTAACTGCATGCCCAGGGCTATGTATGTCTTTATGGATGCTGCAGAAAGAGGCAGTATAGTTTCTACATTCAGGGTGACTACATGTGCTGTAATCATAAAATTACAGAATAATCAAGACAGCATGTAACTTCATTTCTGAACTCTGTTTTTTTGTTTGAAGGTTTATTTTTATTTGTTTATGCAGAGAAGAACTGGGATGTGGGTCAGAGGTGTGGAAAGTGAGAGGATTCATCAGGGACAGAGTGGGGAGCACAACAGGAGGATCTACCAAAATACACTGCTATGGGGAGCAGCTGGCAAGACAGGAGATGCCTGTTGCACCATGTGATGTGTATTAGCTCCCTGCTGGATCGAACCCAGGATGCAGAAATGATAGTGTGATAGCGCTGATACTTAACCTCTAGGCCACCAGGAAGGCCCTAATTTCTGAACTCTTTAGTGTAGCCTACATTGAACAGGAGGCTTAAAAATATAAAAAATTTCAGGAACAGGAACATTATGGGTGAAATCACATAGGCTGAATGATGAAGGAAAGGGCATATGCAAGGCATGCCCTTAACTGAGGGTTTCTTCCACTCAGAATATTTATTCTGCTTCTCCATTGTTTTAAATCTAGTTCACTGAGGCTTCTAAAACCCAGCTCAAGACTTTGTATGTCTTCCCTAAAAATATTGCCCATTATTTTTCTATGTAAGTCTGAGTCTTTAGCACAGGTTATCTCCCAGTTTTATTCATTTTCACTTCCCCTACTATCTATTGAACAGAACTTGGCAAGTGGTAGGCATTCAGAAAAAGGCTTGATGATGAATGATTTGTGTTGTAGATCTCACAAAACAGTCCGAGAGTGATCACCTAATAAATATTTTCCAAGTTGGGTTGAAAATTCACTGAATTACTTCCCTGAACCATGAGTTTTGTAACACAAGGTGACCTAGTGGGTAGGGCACAGAGCAGAAAATGGTCTCACAGATCTAAAACAGACTGACAAAAATCATGGAGACTGGAGAAGATCAAGGCTAATCACATGCAATATCCTCATGTAGACCTAAAAGAACTCCCTGCTCACAGTTTTGTACTTTGCATCTTCCCAACGTTCCTCTTTTCCAGTCAAATGAAATCCTTGGGAGCACACCCTTACTTGAAACTTGACACAGCTGCTCAGATTTTTCTTGTCTGAGCTGCTGAAGAACACAGGAACTCAGAAACTCTCAGTGGTTCTCAAGGTAGTGGGTGCTTTTGGCATTTCTGGTCAGCCAATTCTTTGTGGTACAGGCCATGCCCCGCCCTCCTCCCCATCTGCCCAGCACATTCTGGGCACTAGCAGTTCTTGTTACTAAATGGCAACAGCGCTTTCAGTTACTGTTATCATCGAAAATGCCCCTGCACTGTGTAAACACTCCAACACTCCTAGTGAGAGGTCCCGAATCCTTGTTTCAAACACTGCATGTTTTTGGAGAGGGTGGTTGGAGTGACTTAAAATGCTCTGTCCTTTCCAGAGGTTATACTGGTTGAATTCCCGACCTTGGGATGTGTCATAGGAGGCCTTGCATCTGCAGGTACAAAGAGTAATGGGGCATTTTCACATACACTGCAGACCTTCTCAGACTGTTCAGAGTGGCAGTGCCATGTCAGAGCGAAGCCATGCCAACAGCCACAGATGGGGAGGAACGCCAGCCTTGTCATACTGATTTACCAATTACATATTGTCTTCAGTGTACCCTTTACTGTATTCAATCTGGTTTCTAACCCCCTAAGCACAGTGTTTGTTTTTCTGCCACATCTTTATTATCCTGGATTTATTCTATTCCTGGAAATGTTAAAACCTCTAAACTCCTGTGGGAAGATGCAGAGCTAGAGAGATTTGTACAATTAACCAGCACCTTTAGATTGTTTCAAAAGACTTGACAATGTCAGTGTGATCCTTTACCATACTTCTTTGCTGGCTTGCATGGTGGTATGTACACTTAAACATTGTAGCAGTTGCTGTGTACATTTAAGCATCTGTAGCCGCTTGGTCTTGCAGAAAGACTGAGCCACAGAGACCTGAGTCTCCTACTCTTCAGTCCTGGATCCCCCCACCACTGGCTGGTAACCTTGGACCACAAGTCACTTCCTGTTTCAGTTTTCTCATAAGAAAAAATATAGGACTGGCCTTTTAGAATTGCAAGTATATAAATTCTATTCATGTTGAAATTAAAAATACATAGCTCTTTGATGGATTAGGAAAAAATTAAATAGTGTAAAAATTCCAAGTCACTAACATAATTTGCTGGTATTTTATTCCTTCCTTCCTCATCTTCTCCAAAGCCCAGCATTAGTATGATGAACTGCGTGCCCTGACTCTAGAGCCAAGTCTTAAGTGAATATGTACGCGTGGATTGCAATGGTGGTGAGTGTGGCACTACGAGCACGGTCACATTCCTGGTCCTGCTCTCTCCTTAACTGACTTGAGTCTGCTAGAAAGGTCCTATTTTGTACGTTTGTTTAGTCTCATCTTTTGGTTTTATTGTTAACTGAGATTAAAAAATAATCAAGAAAAATCCATACCTCCTGGAAGTTCCCAGTGGAAAGGAGGGAATAAGTAGGTCAAGAGGTAAGTGGGGACCAATAGGCACAGTGCTGAGCAGTACTGCGGAAGGTGAACCCTCACGACTGTGGCTGGTGCAGTTGGGATAAGCTACCCAGAGCGGGTCACATGGGACAGCGGTCAGGTAGGGCTTTACTGGCTTGAGACTTGACACAGACCTCTTAGAAGTTCCCTTTCTATTCCTCATCTTCCCCTAATGTGTTCCCTGGTTAACGACCCAAGGTTAAGTGGAGGAATAGATATTAGTGGGCTTCTTCTTTACTCCAGACCACGATGACGCCCTCACATTCCTTGTAACATACAAAGATGACACCACAGCAACAGCCCCTTTAGAAATGGTCAGGGAGTTTTCTTTTTGTAATTTACATGAACCTACTTAATCATGTCTTGCTCTGAGAATCCAAACCACCAGTTCTTTAGGTCAATGCTAAAAGTATGTGATGCTCTCAGGATGGATAATTGAAACAATCCAGTTGATTTCAAAAGACTCTCAGTACCCTGTAGCAATATAAGTGGGAGGACATACACTCGGTGGGAAGGGGCATCAGGACTCTGAAAGTATCTATGGAGTTAGAGTGTCCCAGAAAAAGCATCGTCAATATGTCTATAACCATTGTGTATTCAGTTGTCAGAGTGGCCTGAACACCCTGAAGCTTATCATGAATATTTCCTTGCCTAGTGAAATCTTTTAAGGAAAGGAGAAATTCATGGAAGACTTCTTTCCCAACCTCATTAGAGAATGAAGCGTGTCCCTGTGGCCACTACTTCCTCTCTTTCCCCAACACCCTTGTCTCTGTCCTCAGGCAATCTGCTGCCCCTCAGCCCAGCCATCTGCTCTTAGCAATGAGAGAGCAGCGTGGTAGCCATAAATCCTGGCAGACGGTGCTGTCTGGCGGTGTGAATGACAGTGTGCAGTATGGAGCCTTTGGCAAAGGGTGAAGCTGTGTCTACAAATCCAAACACTGTAAACCAGAAGATGCAATAGAACAAAGTGTGTTCTAAGTGTTAAGTGGCTTTTCTCTTAACCACCAGGTGATATTTCCAGAAGCAACTATACATCTTTATCAGTGGCTGTTGGATACTGAAGGGTTGTGGTTATCTTAAGAAAAATAAGTATAGTATCTCTGACTTCTTTCAGCCTTTTCCACCATTTCTCATACTTGCCTCCTTCAAAAGAGTTTGTTGTATAACTTACAATCTGTTTGTACAGCTTTGCAAACATAGCTATTTCTTTTTCTTTAGGGGATAGGGAGGAGACCCTATATACTTGATTGCTCCTAAAATCATATCATTTCAATGCTCACTTCAATGCTTTCATATGCATTCTAAGACAGAAAAGAATAGCAATTAATTTTAGACTTTCTTTCATCAACTTGGCATCTAAGTAAAGTCAAATAGCCAGCAAACTGCAGCACTGTTCCTGATAGCCATGTAGGGTTATCTACTGTCCTGAGTAGTGCAGGTCAGGAAGTGCAGGTCTGAGTACATACTCTAGGTGCCCTGAGGCTTACCAGTGAGTGGCAGGTGTTAAACCTGAAGAGGAAGGATGGGAACAGATCTTGGATGACGTTAACTGCCTCATATTAAAATGTTTTGAAAGCTACCAAGACTCAACCATAGTTCAGCTATAAGATTTGTTCTTAGGAGTATATACACCTTATAAGAAGCTTAAGTTTTAATCAATACTTTAAAAGTCCTGCGTGGCTCTCTAAAGGAAGACTCCATGTATGTGCTGAATAATAGCAAAAAGGAGATGTTTATAGGGAAGCCTTAAGACGTGGAAGAGCTAGCAATGAGCTAGGGCTATAGTTGCTCAGCATATCAAGATGCCCAGCACCTTTTTGATATATCATCATGGTGCTTTCTTCCCTTCCTTTCCTGACATAGCTAATTTTTGTTGAATTATAAAGAAGCTTAGTTTACTGTATTCCGTAGTTTTCTGTTTTGTGTATTTTCCATGTTCATGTGTATGTGTGTATGTGTTTATGTCTTAGTACACACATACATGTGTATGTATGGTGTGTATGCTAGACTTGGATATCTATGTGCAATTGAAATATCCAAATGAAAATTCAAGTGTATAGTAAACCAAGTGAATTGTTATAAATATCTATGGAATTTGGTATGATTTAAGTAAAATATATTATCTGAATTTTTCATTTTATAGTTGGATGTTTGGCTATTATAAAATTATCATTTCACCTAATCCCCAAGGGAGAAAAAGAAACCAACTAAATCCAGCTTTTATTATAACTATTTTAGGTACAGATAGACAAATGAGCATGCTTTAGATAATAGTTTTCTAATCTAATGATAATTTTATACTGATTTCTTTACTTCGTAAAGTACACTCTCTTCAAAAAATAATTCATTCACTAAATTCATTCACTCCCAGTGTTTATTGCATGTCTAAGGAATTTGTCAAAGTTTTTTGTCAAGGGACTTGACAAAGGCAGCATTATTCAGCATAGTCTTAGTGGCACATGGTAGACACAGACATTGATGGCGATGAATTAGGCAACAAGAGTCCTAGGGGTGGACTTTGGACCTGCTTCTGAAGTGAATACTCCTGAACTCCAGTTTCCTAATCTCCAAGATGGAAATAGTAACATTTTTGTTTCTCGAGCAACCAATAAAATCATATAATGAGTCAAGGATGGCCCTTCCCAAACATTAGCAATATTCAGATAATTTTATGTAATTTCTAATATTATATGGTTGTGCATCATAGTTATACATTAATAGTATATGTAAAATATAATAATCCTTATGTAAAAATCAAGTGAGTCAGTGAATGCCTTTCTATCTCCTTTTGGCCTGCTTACTTACCCAAGGAACAAGTACTTTGAGTATTAGTCATTATTTTTAAAGCAGCTCTTTTAAGCAGACTTCACGTGGAAGTGCCATATAACAATTATATTTAAGTGTTTATACAAAGCTGGTGGAATTTCAGCTTGTTAAAACATATAAGGACTCAGCCATTACAGTGACTACAGTATTTACTATTATTATTAATTGCAGGTGTTTCATTATATTAAATAAGAGAGCTGTAAGTCCTACAAGATTTGTAGTGCTGAGGTTCAAATGATTAACAAATTCCTGAGGGAAATTGACATCTTGATAATGTGTCAGAAAAGTACAATAATAATATTGTTTTCCATCAAGAACTATGTTCCTCTCTGTATTTCAGAACACTGTATTTTCCTCTATTTTCAGATTGACCAATGTTCCCTAAAGGTGTGTTTATAGTTCTCTCACGTGTCCATTACATGAGAGGCACTATGAGAGCTACTGCATTTGTATAAAAGCTGGCACATGGTAGGCACATTGTCGGCTTCTAGACTTGCATTTAGAAAAGACTATTTTTCCTTTGCAGTATGCATTTATGCACTTATTTCATTTTTTCAACAACTTTCAAGGTAGCCCTTATCTCTGCAGTTCGGCAACTTGCCCCAGGAAGCTCTGCCGGTAATTGGTAGGAGCATGACTTCTGATTCCCAGTCTAGTGTAATTATCAGTGATGAATCTTGCCTCCATGAATCTTTCTGTCTGAATTTTTGAGCTCTGACAGAAAGGTATTCCTGCTGGGCAGGGGCAGGCACTTTCCCGTCTCTTCCTCTTCACATTGGCCCTCTATCCCCACCTTTTTCTGCTCATCATGTTAGTGCCAGAATTGCTGAGATGTGAAATGAAATATATGGCAATTTATTACTGTTTATGAGAGACTCTGTGACATGGCTGAGCCCACTTGCCTCCTGTGCCTTCCTGCTAACTATCCTGTGTGTGAGATCTGAAAGGATCGACAGATAGATTAGTTTAAGGCAGATTTTGCTGACACTGGTTACCTGTAAATGGATAATCATTTATCAGTAAATTACTTTTTTCTGAGCCAGGTAATTTTTGATCAACATGTTCATTCTCATTCTTCCTCTTTATCTCCTCTCTCTCCCTTCTCAGCTTCCTCTCTCCCTCCCCACCCCTCCCCCTCCTTCCCTCTCTCCCCCTCCCTCCCTCTCCCTCTCTCTCTGTCTCTCTCTCGCTCATAGTCTCACCTGCTTTCATTTCACTCTCTCACTTAACAACACACACTCACAGACCACATACATTCTCACATATACATATGCCTTCCAAAGTAAGCATTAGTGGCTACATCAATATGTTAATTTAAGAAAGGCCATTTCTATATGCTAAATCAAAGTTAAAATTGAATGCAGCAGGAAATAAAGTAGGGAGAGGTTGAAGTACCTTTTATAAGGAAGGTATGATTACTAAGTAAGGTAAATTTGTCTCTGTGATAGTGCCGTAACCCAAACAATTTTAGCACTTTATTAGTGCTTTATTAGAAATTAGAATTTCCAATGTCAACACCAAAGAGTTTGCTTCATAAATGCGTTTCTACCTATCTCATGGTGAACCCTTCTGGTAAACTAACACCCTTCTTACACTCTGAAGCCTGCCTCCTAAATTTGTGTTTGAGGTAGTGGAGACAGCTTTGATTTACTTACAGAGTTCTGGAAACAAAAAGATAACAAAGAATCCAGGATTTTTGCAAGTTTGAAATGAATGCTAAGTTGTGGGTTTAGAAAGATAAGAGAAAGAGAGAAGATAAAAATTAAGATGGAAAAATACTTTATAGAAGCACTTAAGTGAAATCATAAATTTAGAGTTTTGTTAACTGAGAGTTGTCAGAAAAAAAAATATGCCAATTTATAATTGAGGTTCTGGCAGTTTTCTTTCCCAGTGATACAACTAGTTTTTCTGACTTTTTGATAGATAGTGATGACATTTCCAGGACAAAATAATCTCCCTCCTGTACTGTGGCATCATAAACATAATGTATTCCATTGTCAAGAACCAATTGCCATTAATTAGTCTTCTTCTTTCATTCTTCTTTCTCTCCCTGTATTAAATCTATAGGTCAAACTGTCTTAGCTGTTGATGAGCTTCAGGAGGTGGGTGCTGCTGTGATTCCCCAGGGCCAAGCAGTAGAGGAAGCCTTTCAGGGGAGCTGACACCTGAGCTAAGAGAGGGTTATGCCGCAGTCTCTGGCTGAGATTCTAGAAAAAGTAAAGGGATTTACTTTCGCTCTGAATTTATTGCTCTAAAATTTACAGTACATTTGCATTTGGAATGAGAGTATTATTTTTTCAATGCCTATCTTGCACTAAACCCTTTACTAGTCATTTAGTTTATTGGTTAGAGGAAAAACAAGTAATACCCATTGATATTTTTGTTTCTTGGTATGTGAGCAGCTCTGTGGTATTAATCAATGCAACATGCTTTGATGCTAGATTGCAGAATCCTTGAAGGAAAAGTCTGTGCACAGCTCTGGCACCCTATTCAGTGCCTCTCACCCAGCATGAGTGTTTGCCTTTACCGAGTTACTGCTTTAGTGACTGACGGCGGGCTATATGCTAGGTAGTAGCTGTGCTCACTTTTTATTTCATGAGAACCCTGAAGAACAGAGTGATACACACACTTTAAGAAGCAGATTATCATTGGAGATAGGCTGTGGGGGTGGAGGGGAAGCAAAGTGGGAATCAAATCGTGAATAAAAGCATCACTGTAGCGTCTTGCTTTGGAGACAAAGGGAGCTATTGTTGATGTTCCCGCACAAGTGCATATGCTTCAAGGCAACTGGTAGTCACTCAATGTGTTTAGTGTTCAATTTTATGTCCTCAGCCATCTCCTCTTCCTCCACTGTAGGCATCTGTGCTGAGTATATTCCTTCACACTCTCCCCCTAGGCCTGCCTACTCTCTCTTTTTTCCCATCAATATCTTTTCTAATACCCACTGTCAGAGCCACTAAAAACTGCGAGGTTTGTTTCTTGACAAATGTCCCATTTTCACAGGCAGTTGAACTGAACTGCAGCTTGTGCTCCGTTCAAACATGTCAATAAACATTATTGCAAAGACGTAGAAGCAATAATGGGAATGTATAAAACTCACCTTTATTGCTTCTTGCCATGAATTTACACGCTGCTCTAAGCAGCTCTCATTCCCTCAAGAAGAAGCTGCAGGAAATCTGTTTTGAGTTGTGGGGGCCAAAGATACTGGTTTGGTTGTAATCTTCCCTGGAGACTGGAAGTGGAAGTTAGCAGTGCTCACCAACTCAAATATGCACACGTTATTTCATGCCATGATGGTTTTTTATGAATAATACCAGTTGTCACAGGTGGGACCAAGGTCTTGCCGGGCAGAACATTCAATGTCACAGAAGCTCTCATGGCAATAAAGATCCCAGGCATGGTGCTATTCTAAATCCAGGAGTCCACTGCTTTAAGTCTGTACTGTGAGAACCAATATAAGGAGAGAATACAGTGAGACAGGCACAGGGGTAGGAGAGAGACTTCACCCTGATATATCCCTCCCCAAAACTGGGGCCCTTGAGCCAGTTTGTGGGGCTCCTTGTGGGGTCCTCAAGTACGGTATTTGAGGCAGATATGCATAGTGAGTCTTAGAGGATGAATGTCAGGATGAGATCCCCGAAGGATAGGATTTGTCAGGAAATGGTAAGCAAAATGCCCCAGAAAATTCTCTGAGTAGGTTTTATGACCCTGTGTCAATGGATTCCATGGATGACAACCTAGAAATAGACTAGCCTGCAATAGACCTGAATCTGCAGATTATGAAGCTGAGGCAAAAAGACCCTCCCTGAGGAAGTCCTAGTCATTTCTGTTCCTTCCAAGCCATGTGTCTGAGTGAGCATGTGTCCGCAAGCTCCCTTATATGGCGTTGCGTTGTTTAGATGTCCTTTACTGCTTTACTGTGGAGATCATTTAAAGCTAGTGCTTATTCTACCCTGCTCCTTCTTTATCCTTTCTACTCTTCAGAGGGCTTGAAATTTTATCAGTTTCACTTATATGCTCCTAATACATCAAATTCTTTTTGGATTTTTTTTTTTTTTTGGTAGTGACAGTGAGTTGAAAGTGTAGGCTTTGTATGCTATGGTTGACCACATTTGGTTTTGAAGTAGAAAGTAACACAAACCTTAACAATAAATCATTTGCGTCTTTTTACTTTTAAAAATCATATGTTTTTTATTAAAATAACATTGGTTTATGATAGTGTACATGATTTAAGTATAGAGATTTACACATTTCAGACATATGTTACCGCACCACATCCAACCCCAGGTACCCAGAGTTCTCCACTGTAATCCACTTCCGGTTGGCTCACTTCTATAGTCAGATTTCTAGGTTTGTTTTGGTTCAGTTGTTTCTGTTCCTTTGTTTTGTTTCAAATCATCCTGGCCAACACTT
>JAGFMF010011737.1:2872384-3001691 GCA_019455555.1 Galemys pyrenaicus | reverse complement strand
GAATAAATAATGTCAATGATAGGAATTCACATTGTAGATATACATGGAACATCTCGACAAAACCATCCACGGACGAGAATGATCACTGAAGCATTATTTGTCATGTTTTTTTTTTAAGAATACATCAAAATATTTATTAGTACAGGACTGATTACATAAAAATGTAAAATTATCCATTTTTGTTCTGCTAAGAGAACAATATTAGTAAGACAAAACAAATAATAGATATATATATAAACTTCACTGATAATTTTGATTCTTTATAACATCAGCATTAATTAAGCTAACCAGTCTATCTGCCTAGCTATTTTTTGTGTACCTATTATGTGCAAAATACTGTGTTAGATACAAGGCTTTTAGGAACTTTATGAGACTGAAGAATGTTCTTTTTCTTTCCTCACTCGCATTCATTATTAGTTATTTTTAATTACAGTGAACAAACATTCAGAAGTGAGAGGCAGAATTCAATCACAAGGGCATTTTCAACAAAATGCCTTTTATTCTCTATTCAAGATAAGATTAAATAATAATCTGATTATTCTCACACTGATTTTTCTATACTCTGTATAGCTGCTCTCTTTTGTTTTAGAATTTAAACAATATAGAACTTCTAACCTAATCCTTGAGGAAAGGGACCAAAGAAGGATTGTTTGCATCCAACTCCACAAACACAAACCTACTCCTCTTCCAGCCTGCATAGAGGCCTGATGTCAACTTTTCCAACCTACATTATTTTTACTAACTTTGTAGTCAGTATTTTCTCAGGCATTTAAGATGTGTAGGGAGGACTGTGTCAATTCTCTGATATTACAAAATACGAAGCTGGTGCAGAAGTACATGGGACAGGTATCACTGTTCCTCTCTTCCTCAACCCCCCCCCCTCCCCAGGACAGGCATTAACTTGGTGGCTGCTATCTATGCATCTATGCATGCTATGATGGAGGACACTGTAGGAGGAGAGAGCTGCTTGGGGACAATGCAGCATACAGGGAATCAGGGACTCCTATAAGAGGATCATGAAAGCTTAAGTAGGAGTTGATCAATCAAAGGGAAAGCTTCAGAGGGAATGTCCACAGGGAATTGCCCAGGAAAATGAGTGTGGTACATATAAATGGAGGGGCTGGTATAGGAGAGGTATGAGAAAGCTGTTAATATGGTAAAGAAAACTGAATCTAGATCATGGGAAGCCTGATCAGAAACATTTAAAGTACACTGACCTAATTTTTAGGGGAGGTTGAAACCATGGAAATATTTAAAGCATGATGTTTCATTAAAAACATAATGTGTATATATTGGTATACCATAAGCATTTTACTTTTTCATAGCAACTATAGAGTATTTCCTTTGATTCTTCATTTTTGAGTTCTCATAGGTTCTTCACTCATTTTCTTTCAGTCTCATCAGTCATCTTTTCCCCCAGTAGTGTCAACAGTTAAAGCCACACCCTGCAATTGATTCTTGTAAATCAACGCAGCAGGAAAAGCAAACCCTGAGAGTACTTGGAGTGCATTGAATAGGCCAGTAGCCAAGCGGCCAGGCCATTATCTGTTGCTGTGGTGTTGGTAGCAGATTTTCTAAGATGCATGTGGGGTGGGTTGGGTGTTAGAAATAAAGTTGGAACAGAAACTGAGCCCCGCTAGGACTTATAATAATGAGGTAACTAGTTGTGAGGAGATTTAGGAACATAAAACGGATGGGGGATAGGGGCAGGGGAGAATAAAGAATATTACTATGTGTGCTATGAGCAAAATACCATGATGACTCTTGAAAGACATCTTCTAGAAACCCAGTATCCTGCCCATTGTTAGTACTAGTGTGAAGCAAACTACACAGTAATTCATGTTACCTGAACTCCCAGAGATTTCAGAGGGGAACTTAAAAATGCAATCCTGGAGCCTCGTCTCTTGAGTAATGGTTTTGTCAGCTCACAAAAGATAAGTGGTAAAGGGGATAAGAGAAAAGAGAACAAATAAAGAAAAGTGTCTCCCCTGTCCTAGATTATAATCTGCTCAGTTCCTCGTGAATCCATTCCTGCAGTCTTGGTGGCATTCTCTTTCTTTTCTTGATCTTTGAGGTTTGTCCATATGGTCGTGGCTATATCAGGAAACATCTAAGTGGTAGTTGATCTGATGCATGGGTGGCTTATGTGTGTAGTCACACGCCATGAAAGGTATCCTGATTCACTGATCTGATAGTTCTCATGGACTTCAGGCAGCTCCATTGGTCTGAAACTTTGAGCGTTAAATTTCATAAACAATGTTCCAATGTGGAGATATGTTTGTAAGCTTGGCCATTTTCTCTTTTGTTTTCATTTTAGAATTTTTCTAATTTCTTCAGAGAATTACTTTTCCAATGACCTCTACAACCTCTAGTACTGTGACAGTATCAGGGGACTCATCGGGAGAACATAGTACCAATGCTGGTTACAGAGAACCCCTCCCCTTCCAACTGCAATCAAGAGAAAACACAGCTCGTGAAGCATTTGAGTAGAGTACTTATTTGATGTGAATGTGTGTCCAAGTGTGAGTGTGAGTGTGAGAGGGAAAGGTAGAGAGAGAGGGAAAGAAAAAGAAAAGAAATGTAAAGAAAAAAGGAGAAGGCTTTCCCCTTGAAATACTATAGAAGTTGCTTCTCCTATGGTAATAGACATGAGTACTCTGAAAAGGTCTTTACTTCGGTTATCACATGTAACCTTTATCAAGAGTAGTTTCATCTTTGCCATATAATTTTCAAGGGATGACCAGGTTATCGTAAACATTGTTCAAGTTATGAATTTTAAGGAAAAGATAGCCTCTGCCCTGGTAGTGTGTGTTCTTAAAAAGGAAAATACCCAAACGATAATATTCCTAGGTGATGAGGAATAATTTTACTTTTCTGACTGTGTCTTTGCCTTAGCTTTCTGGTAGGAGTGGAGGATGTTAAAATGCTGTAGTCAGATAGCTTTCTTGAAATTAGTAAGCTAAAGTAGAATAACCACAGCCTGAAGCTTGATGGGAGGCTATATGATTCTGATAAACGCTGTCCTAGCCATGGATGATGAGAGAGTTCAAGTCATCTGTAAAGTATACAAGATCATACACTGAAAGGCAGAGTGAGGAATGTGCAGAGAGGAAAAAGACAAAGCCAGCATCCACTTGGATAGTTAAGCAACCACGAACCTCGGAGTGGGAACCAGCAGGGGAGAGTGGCATCAGTGAAGACTCTCAGCATTTGGGATACTCCTCTTAGTTCAGGTCTGGAGTACGGTGGAGGAGACCTGCAGTTCCTAGATGACAGGAATGAATTCTCAAGTCAATGCAGTTTCAATCCAAGACCATATGTTTAATGGCAGGGAGCATTCAAACCACAGCTTTGCTTTGACCCCTTGTCCATTGCTCTCTCAGTCCCCTAGGCTGCGCATGGTGATTGGGCAGTGGGCCCTGCAGGCTGACAGTGCAGTAGCTTAGTCATTCTTTCGGCGTGTCCTACGTGCCTGCCACCATGCTCCTTGCCCCACCACACTTGGCAGCAAATGCAGTGCTCAGATTGCCAGCGGCCTCCTGGTTGGTAGGATGCTGATATCTCCTTAGAGACCAGTCTTCTAACTTGGCAAAGCTGAAATCACATCTCTTGGCTTTTTCGCACTGCTCTCCTATTCTCTCAAATGTATCACCCTTGCCAGTTGGTGAGCCTCTGTTAAACCCATGCTGTGGATATTGCCCATCTCATGTTCTGGATGTACTGATTCTGCCTTTGGCTCCACTGTGACTATCCCATTGACTGGCTTGCCGTGCTGCCAGTGGGTTGGCCTGACCTGATTTAGATGTTTTCCATTGAGCCATGCCCTGCTTGGCTGGCAATTTATTATCTGTGCCAGTGGGTAAGTTCCTTCCAAGGGGCTACACCCACCTTGGGCTCCATCTTCCACTTCCGCTGGCTTTTCCCATTGCTTTTACCATCAGACTTGGCGAAGCTTCCCACTGGCGTTCAATTGCTTCCATATTGTGGCTGGTCTTCTTTCTTTACTGGCTGTCTCTTGCTAACTGCTGACTTGTCTGACCCCAGTGCCTGCATGTCTATTGTGCAATATGTGCTTCAGAGCACATTAAATTAAATTTTACTGACTCATTGTTGCTAAGGACATTTCATAGTACTACCTGGAATGTGCTTTAAGTATGATGATAATTGTTAAAAGACAGATTCTCACTACTGTTTGGGATTCCCAGCTCTAGCAATAGTATATGCATCTCTTCTCTCAACCAGAAATGAGTAACTTCTATCAAGTACCCAGTAGTTGTCAGATTCTGATCTCTTCTTACTATTATAAACATGATAGTTATGGGAGTTTCTTGGAGACTCTTGGACAATTCATCTCAGGGGACATGAAATAAAATTCAGTTCATCTTTTTTACTTTAGACATGGCAACTCCACAATTATTCCAGACAAACGAGCATCTAATTTCTAATGGCCTCAGGAAGAAGCTCTAGGGAACTCATTCTAGTATTTAACAACCTTCTCAGTTAGAAATATGTCAAAATCAAGGTAATGTCTATGCTTCCTGTCACACTTTTATAAAGTCTGTTCCCTTTCTATTGGCCATCTGTGGATATAAGTAGCCGATTAAAGGAAATTTGATGACCTAAAATAAAACAAGCACTAAATGTTGACAACTTGTTTTTTCTTTTATCATGACAATACACTTTAAATTCCTTTCAACTTTTCCCCAATAAGAACTTGGTTGATGAATTCTTTAACTTGTAAGTTAGAGACTGATTTGGTCTACAGATGAAGGGGCAGCCCTCCACAGTCTCAGGGTGCTTAGCAAAAATGTAAAAGCCAGCCAACCAGCAAAAAGTGCAAGGACTCTCTACTTGGGAGTGTAGTGGTTTCTCAGTGAACCTACTCTCACACCCTGCAGAGCTGTGGAGCTCCACAGGATTGTATCATCCATTGCAAGCCTACCTCTTCCTCTCTTCCAGCCTGCTCCAACCATACTGGATTGCTTACGGGTCCTTGAATATTTTAAGCTACCTTCTGCCCCAAGCTTTTCATATGCTGCTTCCTCTTCCTAAAAGTCTTTCCATCTCCTTTAACAAAGTTGATTCTCTCTCATCTTTGTGAGTTTTGATGTAATCTCTTCTATAGGTGCCTACGTTACTGCCTGCTGCCCTATTTGTCGTGCATCTTCCTTGCCCCATCCTTTTATGAGATTTTGAGTTGATAACTGAATATCTGTTTTCATATTTATGGTCTCTTGGTCCACCATTAGGGTAGCCACCTTTAATTCTAAGCCTTGTACCTGTGACATAGTGGGCACTTAATAAGTACTTGTGGTGGCAGGAAGCGACACAGAATAAGTTCTTGATGATTCTAGCAGATGAGATAAAGGAAGAGCCCTAGAGCCCTTGGTGGCTTTTTATGATTTTATTATCTCAGAGGTGACCAAGTATATGGCAGGCATGGAGGGAGGCCGGTGGGCCAGGAGGCTGGCAGGCCTCCTAGCCCCCAGCACATCTTCACTCTTTGGGTTCTCTAGCCTCTCGTCTCTGCCACTACTGGTGCTGCTATTCTTCTCTTGTTCTGCTGGCGTCCTGTTCCACTGGTGCCCTCGTGATGCTGCCCTTATATGCCCATGTCTAAGCCCAGATGCATCCACTTGCACATGCCCACTTAGGCATGCATGCAGCACCACAGGTGTCCATCATTACACCAATGGCAGGAGGGCAGAAAAGCCTGATAACTTTTCTCTGACCCTACAGTACTTATTGACTGAAACAGAAGAATGAATCTCTTGGCTGTGAAAGAAGGAGGCCCTGTACGTCGCTGGCACTTTCATGGTACTAGAACAGTACTTTCTAAGAATGTTCGCCCATGTTTGCTGCCTATCTTTCCCAGTCATGCAGAAAAGTAGAGATGCTAGAAGCCAAGTTGCAGCTGCCAAGCTTGGAAATGGCAAACTTGTTCTGAAGCTGATCATCACTTCACCTGCTATGGCTCTTGTTAATTTAGTGCTAGTTAAGTTGACATCTTGTTTTCACTGCAAGTAATAAGTAGATAAAAAGAAGAAAATAGAATAAGGTACAAAGAAGATAAAGAGAAATGATAGAGAAATAGACTAGTTGCATTTGATTCTCCATTTCTACTTGCCCTTTTCTTTATATATATATATATATATATATATATATATATGTTTTCTTTCAGAGAGCCTCAGTTATTTTCAAATCACCAAATCCCCTCTCTGATTCTACCTGAAACTAAACCTGTAGTTCCACTGGTTCTTACAAACCACAAGTGCAGGTCTTTAAATTCTTGCTGAACATTACCATCTTGGTGTCCTTCTCAACATATTTGGAACTAACCTTAATAGATACATTATTTAGTAGTAATTGTTGAATCCCTCAAATCTGTTGGACACGACTCTGGACAGTGATGAGCAGTTATCCATTCTAGCGAGGAGATCTAATGATAAACAATTGTTCTTACAATAAATGTGCTACTATTAGTTCCAATATGCTACTGAAATTCAATATGCTAAGAGAAAGAGTGACGGTAAGTACTAAATTAGTTTGGGAAGTTATGGAATTCTTTTGTCTAGAGTGAGATATGAAGGATGAGTAAAATTAGGGAAGAGAGAGTGTAGGGTCAGAGAAAAGTTATCAGGCCTTTCCACGCTCCCGCCATTGGTGTGATGATGGACACCTGCAGTGCTACACGCGTGCCTAAGTGGGCATGCGCAAGTGGGTGCACCTGGGTTTAGACACAGGCCATTAAAGGGTGGAGTCACAAGGACGCCAGCAGAGCAGCAGTAGAGAACAGAAGAAGCAGCAAAGCAGCCAGGAGAGTGAGATGTGCCGGGGGTTAAGAGGCCTTCTCCCTTCCCCCAGCACTCCTCCTGGTCACCGCCGATAATAAAAGCATAAAAAGCCACCGAGGGCTCCAAGACTCATCCTTGACCCGTCTGGCTAGAATCATCAAGAACTTGCTCTGTGCCCTTCCTGGCACAGAGAGGAAGAAGCATCTATCAGGTAGGAGGAAAGCATATGTGAAGGCCTAAAAGAGGCACAAAGAAATGAAAGCAGTGCTGTGTTTGGATTGTGGCGGGAGGACGAAGTGATGAGATAGGGTGTGCCCCTGCATATGTTACTTTCCTATCTGTGACTCAGTGATTCTTTTTTTTTAAATTTGTTTCTTTATGCATATAAGACCTGGGATGTAGGCCAGAGATGTGGGGTGGAGAGAGGACTCACCAGAGACAGAGTGGGGAGCAGAACAGGTGGATCTATTGAAATACACTGCTTAGGGGAGCAGCAGGCAAGACAGGACAGGTCTGCTGCACCATGTAGGTCAGCTCCCTGGCAGGTGATGGAACTTGTCCTGCAGTGGCTGCCCATAGTTTCATAGTGCTGAGACTTAACCCTTGTGCCACTAGGAAGGCCCCAAACGATTCCTTTTCTTATATGTGATTTGCTCATCTCCTAAGTCTCCCCATAGTTTTGTCACCAAGGCTAAGCACCATTTCCTTCTATTAGCACTTTCTGTGCTTCTGCCAATATGTGGGCATATCCTATGTACTTAACTTCTTTTATTCAAAATATAGGACTTTCTATTTTAGAAAATGATATTCAAGGTACACAAACCGTTCACATTCGCTGTAGGACAAACAGAAAGTACAGATAAGAAAAATGAAATCTTTCTTCCCCTAACCCTCTGTTTTTTTAAAGAAACTTGTTAAATTTTGTTAAACTTTGGTCCATTACAGCTACATCCAGGGTGCATGTATACATTAGAGCACATACATACACACAGACAATTTTACATTATTTTGCAACATTTTTTAAATCTAAAGTCATATAACATAGAATTTTTATAATTTATATATTTGTAGCCTGCTTTTTTCTCAATACTTTATCAAAATTTCCAACATACAAAAAATTGACAACTATATTTTAGATACTTATATGCTCATAATTCAAATCCCTAACATTTGCCAAATTACTTTATCACCTCTCTATCTGTCTCTATCCATGCATCAATTTCTGATACATCTAGACATTAATTTTCAAATAAATATCAATGTTTTATATTAAGTTGTTTATTCATTTTATATCCTGGCTACCAGTCCTTAGTAAGATATATGATATATGAATATTTTCTTCCAGTCTGTAGTTTCCTATTAACTTAATGGAAACATCTTAATGTTTTATGATGAACATTTTCTAATTTTGATGAAGTTTAGTTTACTGTGCTATTCTTCTTGGTAGGGTATTGCTTTCTGCATACTGTTTAAAAACCTTTTTCTGCTGTCAAATATAGGATTTTATATTTACTCCTGTTACATTTCATCATGTTGATTTCAGCCTAGTATTCTAATCTGTCAAGATTATTTTAAGTCTAGCTCCTGTCTTCTGTTATATTAGATACTGCTTTCAGCTACATGTCACCTACAAATCTGACAAGGTATTGAATGTTGAATGGGAAAGAATCTTTTTCAAGAGCAATTAAAATAGTCACATTTTACTATCCTATTTTTCAAGATATTATAGAAGACAGTGCCCTATTCTCTGTTGATATTAGTGGCACAGAAGACTGATTTTGGAGGGTCCTATTTTACCATGTGAAAGCCTTATTTTTGAGGTTCATCATTAATTATTAAGCTTTCTACTGATATCTCCTGTTTACTGACTTCTCTAATTTTTTTCCCTGAGTTGTCTCTCTCCCCACTATAAGGTAAGATGCATGGAGTAGGCACTTTGTATCTTAGCTACTATCATGTATCCAAAAAGACAGAGATATCTTAATTTATATTTGTTGAATTCACTAACATTTGTTCAAAAACCATTTTTTAATGCTTCTTTCAGAATTTTGCCAGAAATGATCTTTTGACTTGATTTTAGGAAATTTGTTTCTCAACCTCTGGGATATTGTTCTGACTCTGGTGTTCTTTTGACTAATTTCCCAGTTTTCCATCACTTTTTTCCAGTTTCACTAAGGTACAATTGAAAATACAATTGTAAGATATTTAAATTGTTCAATGTGGTGATTTAATAAATGTATACATTGTGAGAGTTTTCTCTCCTATCAAATCCTATCTGGCATCTCACAAATATCTTTTTTTTTTTTGGTAGTAAATTTTAAGTTTGATTCTCTTAGTAAATTTCTATATAGTATGTTGTCAAGTATAGTCAACATGTTAGATCTTCAGGCCTTATCCATCTTATCATTTAAAGTTTGTGTCATGTCTATACTTCTGCCTACTTTTCCTATCCTCAGCCTCTGGCATCCACTTTTTTTTCTATTTCTATGAGTTGAACCTTTTAAGATTTCACACATAAGTGATATCCTGAGGTATTTGTATTTCTATTTGGCTCATTTCATTAGCATAATTCCCCGCAGGTCATCCATGTTATTGCAGATGCAAGATTTCCCTCTTTATCAATGACTGGATGATATATTCCTGTGTGTGTGCATGTATTTGCCAGAGACAGGGGGACAGAGAGAAGGGAAGAGAGAGGGGAAGAGACAGAGAGATATTTTCTTTAGTCATTTATCCTTTGACAGATAATTGGTACTCATATGAACATGGAAAGAAGTTATCACTTAGAGGTGATGATTTTGTTTCTTATGGATGTGTACCCAGAAAAAAATTTTTTTCTGACATACAGATATTCTGGGCAAGTTTTCTTAGAACCTCAGATATGATTTATCTATATGGTAAGACTTTATTGCTTCTGTGGAAGCCAAACTTATCGACTCAAGCCTGGACAGGGTCTGTGCTAGATACTAGAGAAAGAGAAGGGGGAAGGAATCAAAGTCCTTGTGCACAATTAGTTCACAGTTTAATAGTGTGTGAGTCCACAGCTAATTATTTGACCCAGTTTTCTTATTTCCTTCTATAGTCCTGAGGCATACCTCACTGACAATTGTGAACTGACTTGAGATGCATCAATCATGTCTTCATTTCCTTTCCATTTTTCTTTAGTCTTCCATCCCTAAGTATTTAAATGCAAATAGTCACTAAAATCCTAGTGTTTTAATAAGAATAATTTTATAATAAGCAGTCTATGCTACTTATTATTATAAGTCAGAAAATGAAGGACAGATACTGGGTGGTTTCACTTATGTGTAGAATATAAATAACCAAAGCAAAAAGTAATTCTGTAAAGACTATATTGGTTGTCAGAGGGAACTGAGCAGGTGGGAAAAGTAAGGAAGAGAGGACATGACATCCCGGGGGGAATTTTGGTGGAGGGTGTATAAAGCATGTGAACATGTAATGAGTAATCTATGAGTAACTAGGGATTTGTCACATAGAAACCTGGTTCTACATCAGGCACTATAAGTAGTGCAAAATAAGATGAAAACTTAGTTCTCCTCTTGAATATACAAATTGCTTCAAGAATAATACCTGAAGGTAACTTACAGTTAAGAGCAAACTTAAAATAACTACCAAGTATTAATGATAAAATTTATTTAAAACAGAAGAAAAGAAGGCAATTCGAATTGGTATTGACATGGGAAATCCATGATAGTGTCCCATTTGGTGTAGGGAAATAATGAATCATTATTGGTAGAAAAGGCTGAGTGAATATAGGCTGTGATGATATTGGCACATGGGAAAATTGGCCCAATAAATACTAGTCTTCTCTGGGAGTTTTGGGCAATGTGACTACAGAACTCCCATGGGTCATAAGGTGTCAGAATGAAGAGTCTTATTTGATCTGAAAGGTAAAAATGAAGTATTCTGAATAAATTCTTGTTTGAGAGAGTGACTTAATAAAATTAACATGTTTAAAGTGTGTTGGTTGTATTTCATGTCAGTAATATGAAAGTGATACAGAAAAAAGGCAGTTATGAGCATATTTGAGCTATTTTTAAAAGTTTTATATAAAGATAATTAGATCAAACCAGTGCCAGAAGATATATTAGAAGGAAATATAGAAAAATGCTAGGTTATTTAGATGCAGAAAGAATCACAAGTTTCTCTAAAATTTCAGCTCCCATGAACTAGAAAAAGTTCCCCTTTGGTTAGAAATGCATCATCCTAGAAAACAAGATGAAATGTTTTATATATATATAAAATGAGAGATGAAATTGTCAAGGAAGAGATAGCGACAGTTTGAAGGCATGGAAGCTAGTGCTGGAGAGAAAGATTTGGGGTCATTTGCTTAAGGATACAGTATGAACAAAGAAAATATCTGAGCCCTTTCAGAGAAAACTTTGGAAAGGGGTGCAGTGTTAGTGATTATACCCTAGAGAAAATTCTCAGTTAAGGTCAAGAAAATCTGGGTTACTGAAGGGAAGAGAGTAATTCATGACCTGAGAGAACAGGGTTAGCACAGTAATACAGAAAGCAAAAGAAGAGGTTGGTCAAAAAATGTAACAGAACTTTTAAGGTGGAGGAGAGGAAGCCACTGGATATGACATGATAGTTATGTCCTTTTTTATGAATAAGGAAGCTGAACCACCTAGACAAACCCCTTTTCTGGGATGATGTAAACGAAGACTGTAGATGAGTAATTCCAAAATACAAGTTCATGGTAACATTTTTACTCATTCATGGCAGAATGAAAAAAAACACATTAAAATATGTCCTTTATACCTTCTTCTTTGTATGTTCATCTATATTTATAGTGCTATGAAAGCCATAGATAGAGGATGATTGGCATGTATTTGGTAGGAGAAATAAATGATAGCTACATTATTTTTATCCATTTTATTATTTTTAACTCTATACTACCCTATTTTTATTAGCATGAAGTTTGATAATGTATTTGTTCTCCCCAGATTTGTTCTTTAGAATATGAAGTGGATATTTCTATGTAGACTCTTCCTGAGATGCTCTCAACCATCAGTAGTCAAAGGGCATGATAAGCAATAATTTATTCCACTTGAATTGTTGAAAGCTGCTCACATTAATACAAAAACACCATATCCTGACAGTTTTAAAGCCCAACTGCAGGTTCATAGCCCTGTCTGTCACTTATCTTAAGCTTCTATAGAAAATAAAGATCAAATATCTCTAAAGCAGAGTTTAGTGTCATAGCTGTTTCTGCAAGAGACAGCTTTCCCCTCTCCCCACCCATTAAATCCCTTGCACTGTATTATAATCATTTGAGTCTCCATTATGCAATTTTCTTGAAGTTCTTGGAGATACAAGTCCAGAGAGATTGCCTGTAGTGAAGAATAAATCTTTTTGGTTGTAGAACCTCAAGCAATAACTTCTAGTCATAGATCCCATCACCTCTTCTAGGGTGACACTTTGCAAGTCATCTTCTATGTTTTTGAAGTAACTTTAGTAGTAGTAATACCTAAAATACATAACACCCTAGTATTTTGCCACATGCCAGATTCTACTCTAATGTTTTACATGGATAAAATCCTTCTCTCTTTAATAACCTTGTTAGTTGGGTTCTATGCTTATCTCCACTTTAAGGGTAAGCATATTAAATGCAGATAAGTTAAATAACTTTCTCAACAGCAGATACAGCAACTCCCCATGGCAGGATTTACATCAAGAGTCTGGCTCCCACTATAGTATTTTTCACTCTCATAGTTTTCTACCTCCATGGAGAAAAATTTTAAGAAAATGTAAACCTATCTTAATAGGGTATACTTTTCTTTCAATTCTGCCAAAATATTCAAAACATTTCCATAATTCTCTTTTTAGAATCTCCTTTAGGCACATTTACTTTAAATCTGTTCAGTGCTGTTAAAACTGTTTGGGGGATAGAGTCAACTTTAAAAATTATCAATGTCAAATTCAAGTCACTATAAACTGACAAAAGAGGCAGTTTATGAGCGTGTTCTATAAATTTGTTTGACCGTGGGAGATGTTGTTTGATATAAAGGCATAACCTCATAGACTAATCTTGAAAAAGAAGGTGCTCATTGGAAATTTTGTGTGTTGTTAGAAAGTCAGTGGCACTAGCTATTGATCATGTGATACTGGATCCCACCTAATTTGTTCTTAATGAAGACTCTTGTTCTCATAAAGAGAGAGGTGACCTCCAAATGGCTAGGTCTTTTCTTAGTAGTAGTGCTTCAATGTGATCAGGATTAAAATTTCTGGATGCATTTTTCAGGTGGCCTCACTTAGTTTCTGGGAAATCTAAATGGGTGCAAAGTAATTCCTTGAAAGGAAAAGTACACAGTAAGCACAATTTTCTCTAATCTGTTTGTTAAAAATGCATAAACCAGGTCTGAAAGAACCACTCATTTTGATTGCAGACTGAGAGAACAGCTATGTCATTTAACATCTCAGTTCCTTTTCTTTCAAACATTGGATAAGAAATAAATTCCATGTGATATTTCAGAAGAAATCATAGTAGTTGATGTGAATGGCCCCTTGTAGGTGACAATATATAAACTCCTCAGTATCCCTGTGAGGCAGATAAATGACCAGTTCTTTCCAATCTGGCCATTGAGGCTCACAGAGATGTACTGACACTTCCAAAGACATATACTAGACGAAATGTTAACAGCAGGAAACAGAAACCAGCGCTTAAATTGTTTTTCAGACAGTGGATACAGTTGGGCACCCTTCAAATTAAAGAGTGGGATTCCTGTTGGGTCACCACAGTGCTAACATTTCAGTAGACACTCTGTGAATAACCACATGCAAATATGGACCCATGAGAAAATGCACAACACTTGTTGCTTCATGTTGGACAATAAGAATCAATCATGTCTTCTCAGAAAAGGGTTCTCTGGGAATAAAGTTCCAACCAGTTATTTTCAGACTGACTTGAAATTACTGATGGGAAGTCAGGAGGACAGGTAAATCTTCAATTCAGAGAGAGCAGAACTGACTTGTTTCTTGACCCAGATGACGAATCATTTTTCACCCTCACCTGTGACACAAAATACTCATTTACTAGCTGCTTATTTCCCCTCTCAGTATTCAGTCTGCATAGTGGTACCCACCAGCTGACACATACAAAAGAAAGGGAGAGAAAGAGAACGAGTTGGCAGAGAGTCAATATATTTCAGTGTTTTATTACTATGGACTCTAGTAGCATTTAGCTGGTGAGTCTCAGCAGGGCATGAGTATTTCTAAAGTAACTCAGTTATCAGTGGAAATGATTAAAGGCACAACAAAAAAATCTATGGATTAATTAGCAGATCAATGGTGGTTGAGTACTGATTACTAAATTACATGGTTTGCATGCAAGAGAAAGGATTAATCGTTGATGTTTTCCAGCTTGTGTGTTAGAATTCCAGGTCAGTGAGAAGAGTTTCCCATTGATTGGTTGATGGGTAATAAGATCAGAAAAGATAATACCTGGATTTCCTTCAGTTCTACACATTCAAGACTTAATCGTGTTTTTTGGTCAGTGATACATCTTCTTGCTTTAGTTACTGACAGTGAGATTTGGAAACTTGATTAATAATAAATAACGAAAGCAGAACTAACGGCACTATAGGAGAGAAGAAAAATCATGGTCAGCAAAATAAGACTAGTGTTTAGTGCCAGCAGCGACAAATATATTTTAGGAGAGGGAAGAATGAGTAATAATCTATTCTTTGGAAGTGACACAGTTTCAAGAAGTATGAAAACAAGAGATTCATGAAGAGATTCACTGTTTCATAAATTCATCTAACAAATATTTATGGAGACATGTATACTGAAGCACACACATATATACATACTATAGTTAAATAATTTATATGCATATACATCATAAATACCTACACCACACATATGTGTACACATGCATATATGTCTATGATTTATATATTGATAGTGTCTTGTTGGAGAGGTAGAAGTAATAAAATACACCAACAAATTTAATACAGATTGGCAAAATGAAAAGTGCTAGAAAAAACAGAAAAAAATAGAACTAGTTAAGGGACTGGGTGTTCAAAGTAGTGGTAGGAGTTGGGTATCAAATAGAGGTTGGTCATGAGGTCCTCTTGAAAGTTAACACTTCAGAAAGACTTGAAGGAGGTGAGAGTTTAATAATCAGGGAAGATTATCCCAATGAGAGAGAACAGCCAATGCAAATGTCCTGTGGTGGCATGGGGACTTAGTAGTAAAGTAAGGATGCCAGTGTGATTGAAGTAGAATGGGCAAAAGGCAGGTATGGGGATGGTGGAAAATGAAGTCAGGCATTAAGTGGTATATGTCCAGATTAGTTTCTGTGAGACAAATTTCGAAGACTGAACCACAGTTTTCCGTCTCTTAGCCCAATCCAGGTACATAAAAAGCAAGACATTTATGATAATGCCTGTGAGAGGAAGTGTGGCAGTAACATAATGTGTGGGACTAATCAGAAGGAAATAATTATCTGTGGGGGTTTTTCACATAAATGCAGTGACAAGCAAACAACCAGGAGAGACATTTATGCAAACAGGGAACTCCACTCTAGGTTTTGGGAGCCAACTCAATCGCATTAATGTGCATAATAATCAAACTGTCACTGTTTTTGCTTTAGGTCTGCATCCAGGCAGGCAGTGCCTAGAATGTTTTATCTCATTTCCAAATGACTTTTATGCCCATTAAAATGTTGTTTTCCCTTCAATTAATAATTCAGCCAATAATACAATTATGAAGTAGAACTTTGCCTGATAGCTATTTCCAGGATGCAGATTGAAAAGACTTAGGATGTGGAAAAGAAAATACAGGGACATTTTCCTGGCTAGAGCACAAAAGAGTGTAAGCAGATGTTTGAAGATATCAATAATCAAGCATGTCACATCATTCTCCTCTTGTCATTTTGATTGAAAGAAAATATGATTAATGTATAGAGGATTTAGATTTGAAATTATCCTTGGACTGATTTTAGAGAATTAAAGTTAGAGAAATTGGCTAAATGAAGCCATCCTCACCTGTGTCTTTGGCTCAAGGTCTTACTTTCCCATAGAAATTTGTTTCATAGCAGGAGTTTGAACAGGCAACCAAAGCCTCGTCTTACTGTGAACATCACGTGTATGTGCTGGCAATTTTATTTCGTTTACACAAGATGCTAGTCTAATGAATGATTCTGAGCAGTATGTGTCGATTCCAAGGATATATATGCTGCTTAGTAATAATCTTTTATCTAGAATGATTTCTTGTCTGTAATAGGTATAGTTCTAGACATAACTTAGAAACTCTAACATAACTGTGATTTTAGGTTGTTGACTATTATTTGGATGGCTCTTTTGGCTTTACCTTTTTTTTATTTATATATATTTGACATCAATTGTAATCCCCATGTATTCCCCATCACCATATCACCAGTGCGCCATCACCTCAGTCCCCCTTGCTCCCGTCTGCCCTCAACCCTCCCCCTCTTCCTTCCCCACCAAGTGTCCCCAATTTGTCCTTGTCTTTTCATTTTTGGTTTTTGTGTCTTTATTGCTATTATTATTATTGTTGTTATTCTTACTCCTTTCCTTGATCCTTATTTGGTTCTCTTATATTCCTCCTAGGGGAGGAACCATCTGGTATTTTTCGTTTGCCTTCTGACTTACTTCGCTGAGCATAATCCCTTCCAGTTCCATCCATGTTCCTATGAATGCGTCTAGTTTTTCATTTTTGATTGCTGAATAGTATTCCATTGTGTATATGTACCACAGCTTCCCGATCCACTCATCTGGGCATTTAGGTTGCCTCCAGGTCTTACCTATTGTAAAGAGTGCTGCTATACACATAGGGGTGCAGGTATTCTTTGGAATCAGTGTATTTGTGTCTTTTGGGTATATTCCTAGGAGTGGGATTGCTGGATCATATGGAAGTTCCATTCTTAGTAGACTGAGGAACTGCCATACTGCTTTCCATAATGGTTGGACCAGCTTGCATTCCCACCAGCAGTGTAAGAGAGTTCCTTTTCTCCACATCCTCATCAACATTTGTTGTTGCTACTTTTTTTGATATGTGCCATTCTCACTGGTATGAGGTGGTATCGCATAGTGGTTTTGATTTGCATTTTGGCTTTTCCTTTTTGAGCTCAGGAAGAATATTTTATGTACCATTCTAAACAAAAGAAAGGGTAATATACTCACTGAACTTCTTAAGATGACTAATCAGCTGCAAGCAATCAGTCACAGGACCTTAAAGTTACTTCTTTAGGTCAGGTGGCTTCTTGTAGAGACAATCAATAAATGTTCAGATGCAATAACCTGTGAGTGGGATAGCACATAATGGGAAAGATAAAACCTTGGTGAAGGTACTTTGTTTCTTCCCACCCCTGCTATAATAGGGTTCTTTTCTCTTTAGGGTATGAGGCCACTTAATAAAGGCTCCAGGTGGGATTTAGGAAAAGGATTCTTTTCCTTGCTATCAGAGAACTATAGCTAGTGACAGATTATTACGTTACAACTATCTTTCACTGCCTCAGAAGGTGGACATCTGGCTTCAACTATCAACTTTAAAATTTTACTGTCTTTTTGTTGCTTATTGAAAAACTATGAAAGGTGCCAAATAAAGTGGATAAGACAAAAGTGACTACTGTAGTCTGCATTGTCACCAAGGCACTGTACTCTCCGTTCTGTTTTGAATAATGTAATCATCAATTATTTCAAGAACTGGATCACCAGCCTCATCCCTGAGAATCACACTTTCCTGAAGCCACCAGGTTTGTCAAGTGAAGGAACTGTTTTACCACATTGCAGTACTTGCTTGTACAACTTGGGGAGAGCGTTCTGGTCCTCCAGTACCTGCTGGCACCTTACGTAGGCATTTCAGTGACAATCCTGATTCAGTGTGTTTTTGCAAAAATTGTATAAGCTTAGCCTCTCTTCACAAGGTAGAACCTGGGCCCTTCCTCATAGTTCCTCCCTGCTTATTGCCTTGAGAACCTAGGTATTATTAAGCAGTCGGAACAGGGCCATTCTCAGAAGAGGTGAGAGGGATTGACCTGCATGAGCTATAGTTTTCCCCATTCGACTTGGGCTGGCTTCCAAGTTTTATATCCAAGTAGTATGTGGATTTTCAGTAAGCCCAGCTAGCAGTCAGGTATTAAAAAAGACAAACTTGTCATTTGCCACAACATGGATGACCCTAAGTGAAATAAGTCAGAAGGAGAAAGGCAAATACCGGATGGTGTCACTTATATGTGGAATATAGAGAAACAAAAGGAAGGATCAGATAAAGCCAAACCAACAATAAGCCCTAGAAATCTGACTCTAAAACTGAGGCTACCAGAAGAGGTCCTAAAGTAGGGCGAGAGTACAGTGATTTCTGGTTCTAGCCTATGCGTGCTTTAGTGATGGGTGCGGTATGGCAAATACATCTGCAAGGGGAGAGCCATTGCCTCTAAAACACAAGCAACACTGTCAACCAAAGTTACTGCAATTGAAAAAAATCATATGGAAAAGAAGTTTAGCTAAGGTGAGTTCACCAAGTCTCGTTTCAAAAATCTTCTCAGTTCTGTAGGTTGGGGCCTCCTGATTTCCTGGTGTGGAGAATAGTTGTGATCACAAGTATTCTTTCCTGGAAGAAGTCGGGAATTTTATTGGTGAATATCTAACTGTACCCCATCCATAAAAGCAGATTATTATTTGTTCAGAGATCAGGGGAACTGTAGAATGTCATCAGATTTAAAACACAGTTTATCAAACAATGTATAACCCTAGGTCGATTTACAAGATGCGATGTCCATACTGCTTATATTGCTATTCTCTTTCCAAACCTCTCAAACACCAATAGGTCAGCAACACATCTATTTCAATTGGAGGTCTGTGATCCTCTCCTTGATTCTCCAACCTTTAGGTTTTGGTAATAATATCATGGAAAACCAGTGAGCTGTAAAGTGGAGTTTGGAACAGGACAAAGAGTCACATCAACTTCTAGTCTTTACCAATATGAAATCATTTGAAATGCCATAGGGCAGAGAGCAGAAAAGACTTTCATCTCATGATCCTTTAAAATCCCATTGAACAAAGATGAAAGGAGCATGAACAATTTCTGGAGAATATTGGGGAGTAGAGTGGTTCCCCACCAATAACAGTTAATGAAAATTAATATAATGATGATGATAATATTAGTACTGTGATATTCTTCTCTGTGGTTTCCTGCACACATTCTTCCCCAAAATCTTTTTCATTAACAATTTGTTAGAAATTTAAAAAGGGGATTGACAAAATATGATTAAGAAAAAATTCAAAAAATCACACTGTCATGTGAATATTTTCAAGAATTTGTGCTGGGCATATTTCATGAATTAGTAACTAATAAGCTTGCTTCTTCAAAGAAATTCTTTTCTTGGAATATATTCAAAATACCTCCTTTCTCTACTTAGTTCCTCTGATAAATTACCTTTTGTCAACTGAAGAGAAATGATATTTTCCTGAAAACTTGACAAAGTACCTTACAATACTAGCACTCTTTTAAAGTAATCACCACCAATAGTTTTAGGTTGAAAACAAATCATTTTGTATAACTGAGTGCATTTCATTTCTAATGAAGTTCCTAATATTCGCTAATATTTGTAGTGCTATTGCATGCTACCATTATGCTAGGTCCTATGGGGAATTCAAAGATGAGTAGGATATGTTCTCAGGTCTCAATCAACACACAATCAATTAGGTTGAATCAGACAGAACACAAATAATAAATCATTTTAATGAAAAACAATAGTCTAATTGATCTCTGGCACCTTGAGACTGATGACACCACTAATTTCATTTCAGTCATCAAACAATGGCAAGGGTGTAGGGTCTGTTGATTGATATTTATTTAATGATATGCTGAGAAGCAATAAGCATAATGGTATATATAATTACCAATCTGCTGAGCAATTTTTCTTTTCATTTTGGATTATTTTTAATTCTTGAATGAAAAAATGCCTCTCTTCTACAGTTTTGTCAATGGATTCTTTGGGTGCTTTAGCAAGTTTAATTCTTCCCTAGATTGACTGTTGGGTATGAGTGTGTGCATTTATTAGCGCAAGTTCTAATGGCAACACCTGCTTTTTCTTGATTCTCTTAATGAATTGTTTTGTTATTATTAAATGGCACCACTAAATGAATTAGTATATACTATGTAGGAGTCAGACAATGACACTGCTTTCTAAACATAGGCTACTTCTTTTTCTAATCACTTTGAGATTATATATGCATATATTTTGCATTTGCCCTATATAGAGAAACATTTCTAACTTACATTGTAGTGGTACAGTTTGCAAAGTGCTTTACAGTTTACAAAGTGCTTTAACTGGCATAGCTCACCTAAAGCTGTCCCTCCGCTTGAATTGTGCCACTATGTATTGCTCAAGCTAGAATCATTGCTTTCTCCTTTATTATTGCCTCCCTCTTATGCCAATGCATACAAAAAGGAATACATATTCCAGCGTAGGTCACTTCTATCATCAAAACAACCTTCTCATTTCTCCCCATCTGGTTGTTACCTATCTGGGCTAAACTTGTAGTAATGAAATGCCTGGCTTATTACTATAACAAATCTACCTCCAGATTTGTCCCTATCATATCCATTTCTCTTCAGACATCCAGAATAATCTTTCTAAGATGCCAATTGGATTATGATGCTCTACTGTTTGAAACACATACCTGGATCCAGATTGATTATAAAATAAATTCCAAACTCCTTATCATGGTCCATCAAGCCCTGTTTTAGCAGACCTTCCTTCTTTCCAGGTCTGTCTCTTGACATAATACTCAGACAGCTCTGCAGACTAAGATTGGATCATATAAAGTTGCCACTATTCATCATTTTGAAAGAACAAATATGACTGTTTTTTGAAGTAAAATAGGTGAATTGTTTTTGTTTTCCCCTTCTCTATGCCTTCACATATACTCTTCCTGTCACCTATATGTTTTCTCTAGTTCTTTATCTGAACATTTCCAACTCATCATTTAGATTTGAATCTAGACCTAAAAATACATCTTGGGAAGCTATATCTTCCTATGCCATCTTCTTTTCTAATCTGAATGAGATATACCTGTTTTTTGATTCAGGTGCAAATTGGACTTACTGTACAACATTTCAGTTATCTCATCTTGCTATGTTCCCCCATTTTATATGAACTCCAATGAAGACTCAGAACAGAATTTAAAAAAAAAACAGATTTATTTTATTTATGCATACAAGAGCTGGGATGTAGGCCAGAGGTGATGGGGGTGAGAGGATTCACCAGAGACAGAGTGGGGAGCAGAACAGACAGATTGACTGGAATACACTGAGGGGAGCAGTGGGCAAGACAGAAGAGGTCTGCTGCACCATGTGGGTCAGTTCCCTGGCTTGGGATCAAATTCAGGTTAGAGTGGCTGCTGATAGCTTCATAATGCTGAGGCTTAACCTCTTGTGCCACCAGGGAGGCCCAACAAACTTATTTTGATCTCAAAAATGTTTCCCTAGTTTTAGTATAATACTGGTGTATAGTCAACTTTTAAAATATAATTATTGGATAATGAATAATTAAAGAGGCTATTATCAACAAAATATTTACTTCCCTAATCTCACTGTTTCTCTCAACAATGATGATGTTTCATGATTTCAGGGTTATACACAATTAAATGCTATGCTATCCTTGGAGGAAGTTTGGAAAAAAGTTTATGGGAGTCTCTACACTAATTTTTAACTTCCTTTGTACATATAATCAATTCAAATTTTAAAAAATCTAAAATGGTGAGGAAGAGAGGCCAGATATGGTGATTAACATTTCTATTTGAAGAAAGTAAGGGTTAGAGAGTGAGGTCATTTGTATGAGGTCATTGGCAGACACATCAAAATCCAGACATTTCAGTGTCTGGATTTTCACCTAGCCTCAAGTACCATATTTGTCCCTGAAAAACTTAATATTCAAATCAAGAGCTTCCATATATATTTGCAATTATTTTCTGGTCTGAGCAGATGAACAGAAGGAAACCTGATAATTCTACAGTTTTCTTTTTAAAATCAAGATTCTAGAGTCAACCGATGCATTCAACTCCTTAGCTTTCTTTTGCTCTGACTTGAATTCCCATTGCATGGAGGATAGGTCATTTAGGTATTCACCAGTATTGGCTGAACTTTGCTACATCCCAGATGAAGCCTTGGAAACTATGGAAAAATAAAAATAAAAAAGAGGTATGCAACGCAGATTTGACTTCTAGAAAGTTCACATGCCGGTGGGCATAACACAAGTGACCAGTTAACTAGAAGACAGTGTTGTAACCACTGTTTTAGCAATAGATGCTGCAGGCTAAGAACGTAGAAGGAACACTTAATTCAGGCTTGAGTGATATATAATTGCTTTTTAAAGGAGATTATACCTAAACAGAATGCTAAAGTTTGAACAGCCAGAGAGATCTGTATGCATAGCAGGACAGAATGGTAGGGTTGGGTGGGGCAGAGGCAGATGAAGAATGGGGTTCATGTGCAAAGATTCAGAGGCAAGGAAGAGCAAGATAAGGAGGAAAATCCCAAGGAACAGACTTGGTTCTAACCCAAATAGCACTTAGCATACTTTTCCATTCTGAAAAAAATGGAATATTCAGAGAAGATATTCTCTGACTTCTCTGACCTGAGAGATTTTCAGGGCAAAGTATGAAGAGGGTTTAGACCTTGTTGTTCTCCATTGCCAAGGATAGGGCTCCATCTTCTTCACTGTATTCATGATACTGAGATACTTATAACAATGTTTTCTGAAAAGTGAAGTGACTGTGGAGAGGAAGGGAAAGGGAAATATGAAACAAACAACTTTCAGATTTCAGAGAATTCTAAAATTTTCTTCTCTGTTTTCTCTTTTTTAGGTAAGTGAAGCTGATTTTTAAATCAAAACTATGGTCACTGGACTGCTTCCATATGTAATAACTTTCTCCACTGAATTTACCACAAGGTAACATCTCAGTATCTTCCATCACCTCTCTTTGACTCTTGGGTCTTCACACAGAAGTGCTAAATAACCAAGGGCTAAGAAAGATTTGAATAATTATATCTATATCTCCATATAAAGGTTAGGCAAGTGGGCCCTATTTAAGGTAAGTGAACCCTATTCAAGTGTAAATATCATGCAGAGAAACTATCATTACCATATTTATAGTGAATTTCAACTAAAAGGCTTTATTTTCTATTGTGTTTTTCTTCACTTGATATACATTAAGTACATTTTTGAGGGACTCTTCATGTATGCACCTCTTTTTTTCATTTGAGGTATGCCACACCACTATATATGTTGACATTTGTTTTGTTTCTTTTCTTTCCTTTCCAACTTAAAAGATAATCTTGAAGATAAGGAATTGGCATGATTTTTGGTGTGTTGTGGACTGGGAAATATTAAAATGCATGGCTTCTTTCCCATTACATTGTCCAAATCTATTTGGAATTTGGAGTCTTAGACTTGAAGAAAACAAGTTCTTAGCAGTGCAGTGTAGAGTAGGATTTAGTTGGCAAGATGGGAGATAAACAGTAAAATGAGGGAAAAGAATACTTGGGAGTTATTAAATATTTGAACAGTGACTACTCTTAGAAAATTGGCACTGACTATTCTTGGCCTCTGGTCTGGGATTGGCCATTCACTTGGCTTTTCATGCCTTGAAATTCTTTATTTCTTTATCCTGATTTCCAAATTCAGTTTTTGTTCTTTGTAAGGCAGCATCACCCATGTTGTATTGAACTATTTGCATTTGCTGAGGGCATCATAGAAGTTCCCATGGATTGACTTGTGTACAGTGTGTGTAATTTGATACAGGCACCGGACCCTCTACGAGGTGACACACCTCCTTATTTATAGTAATTATCCCAGCTGATGGAGCTCATCGAGCCAGCCCCCTTGCTCACTTGATGGGGACAGATTTTTTGAGGGACTGCTGATTCCCTGTTTGAGTCCTGTCATCAATATCCATGTGTGAAATTATTAATTACAAATCACAATGGAATGGTCTTGCAGCAAAAAACTGAACAAATTTATTTGAAGGTCACTGTTAGAATTGGCCCTCTGTGATACATTATTATAAACTAAACATTTAATTTTGTTTCACTGTTAATTGAGTGCCTCATTCAATAGTTTACTATTGTGTGTCAAAATGGATCTTGCTATATGTGGAAAATGTAGGATGGAAGTATTGCTGTGCATTAGGTAATTTTTAATTTAAGAAATTGAAAGTGCTAAAGTGTGAGGAAAAAGCAAAGATATTAAAGAGTATATTAGTAATTGCTTTCTGCAGTAATGATGACTATACTAAAAACAAAACTTTATAGATAATAAGTGGTAGATGATATTGAGATGGTGGTGGTAGTGGTGTAAGGAAATTGATACTCTGAGCCTCTCTTAGCTTCTTTAAGTATTGCTTTTTGTGTGTCTTTAAGATTTCCATGTAAATGTGGACAACACCTAAAAGATGACTTTCATTGTCATCTTGTCACTATTACTGACCAAAATATTCCCCAAAATAGTGATGGTTGTATTACTATAAATTCGTTATAGATTCTTGGTCAAAAATATTTAAGTGTAATTCAGTAATAACTAAACTGTTTGTTTTCATGAAGCAACTTCTGGGATATGACTACTGGGATCTTGTGTGGGCTCATGTGGTTTCTACCTGGCTAGGTGACCAATGAATGATAAAAGGATATGTCTATATGAAAATGATGAGTGCTCCCTCACAACATTCACCTTTCACCATTCTTCTAGAGATTTTCTTACCAAGACTCATCTCTACATTTTAATTTTGTTCTCACTTTCACTCTAGTAAGGATAGTTATAATAATTGAGATTGATCTCATGCTTTCTGTCAGTCACCATTCTAAGAATCTTACTTGTTATTTTTTTAATCTTAACAAATATGGTTTGAGTACTGATATTTGACTTATTTTTCTAGAGAATTTGAGCAGTTTGTCCAGTATATTTGGTATCTAAGCCTGCTCTAAACCACTATGAATGTTTAGCATAGGATTGATTTGAGATTTCCTTACCTTTTGACTTACCTGATATGGTGATCCGTTTTTATTGTCAGAAGCTTTAGTCTCTATCATCTTTAACTTCCTCCTACCTTTTATATTCCAGGTGAAAACACATTATTTCATTTGTCTCATTAAATCCAAGATTATATCACTTGTCCCATTTTGTAAAGAAACCAACTTCAGCTTTAATATATGGTATATGTGTTTATATATATTATATACATAATCAAATAAGTAGCTACAAGTGTATATTACAGTTAGGCAGTGGTCAAAAAATGTGACTCCATGTCCACATTCGTATGAGGTATGTCACACTAAGCATGTGCAGCATTGCCTAGAATACCTTGGTAGATGCTGTGGTTATAATGGTAGCAAGTGATGATGGTGTCGAGACTTGTGTGTCTCATGGATGTATTTTTTGTACAGTCTTAGCATGGTATCCTTACAGAAGAGTTCTGCAACAAAGCCTGGTTCCTTGTATCCAGGGCAGTGGATTTTATCTGATCGCTGACCATTCCACTATGCCGAGCAAGCTTCTATTGGACACTATTTATTCTGTAATTCAGTGTCGCGCAGGTCTGTGCTATGGTGTACCTGTAACTCGGGTTCATGTTCAGCCTCCCCTGGTTTCTCTTCAACTCTCTCTCCTCTATGACAACTCATAAAGGCAGAGAAAGAAGCAAAGACTACTTCAAAAATGTCCCCAATTTCATATCACCCTAGAGAATTTTTGAATACTCCCCATCTCCTTTCTTTTGATTATTTTTCCTATGTGGAAATCTTCAAAGGGGCTGAATTTAGATTCATAAGATATTCTACAAAATATACTATTCTTTAGTTAATGTCTGCACCCCTGTGAACTGATCCTTTGAATGCAACGCTTTGATACTCCTTGAAACCTGTGCTGGTCCTTCACACATTTGTTGGAATGAATTTATAAAATAATTTCTCAAAGTATATTTTGGTTAGGTCATGGAGAGTGAGATCGTGAAGGTTCTGCGTGCCTGGGGAAATTTGGGAGGCAGGGGTTGTTCCACTGGAAGGAAAAGGAGAGAAGTAGAGGGTATAATGAGGTAGGAGGCATTTTACTCACTATACAATTTCCCCTAGGGCCAACTGTGTATATGGTTTCTATCTTTTTGAGTATGGGGAAGGTTTCTGGTAATAATGATCTACTTTCAGAAACTATGTGTATGATAAAATTGTCTGCCTCAGGCTACATGTATTGATTGTTTTCAGAAAAATATGTCATGAGCTGGTAGTGCATCTTGGCATACATTGCATTGTCTTTTCCAACATATATTTTTCTCAGTTCAATTGACTTGTTAGGTCAAGGTGGGAGTGGAAGTATAGCAGCATAGATAGTAAAGGTAGATGGGTGGATGTGTTTTCATAATTTTAAGACTCAACAGCAAAGACCTTAACAGATAATATAATGTAAAAGCACATTTAAAGCTGCATAGTGGTATACATATGTTGGTTACTTTTATAGGTTTTCATGCTCTCCTCTTAGAGGTTGCAGGGAAGTCCATAAAAGCCATGCATGTAATGACATAATAATTTACTCATTGGAGGAGAAGAAAATAATTTTCCAATGGTCGTATGTTCTTATGAAGTTGAATGATGACATAGTGAATACACATAGAAATGCCTTCTTTTGTAAAATGAATACACTGAGTAAACATTTTTTTTAAAAACTCACATACACAAACAATTTTCCCCTATTATGTGAAATGATAAGTACCTAAGTCTTTGTTGAGGGGTTTTATGTTTTGTTTAATCTTCAGTGATAAAATGTACAGAGTGTACTCTAGTTAGTCATATCCTCCAAGTTGAGATCCAGAATTGAAACTAGTGTTCTAGACATTGCCTAGCCACAGTAATTCAAATTTACAAAGTGAATCACTGACTGCTTCAGGATCCGATAGACATATTGTATCTGTTTCCCAGATGAGGATGCATTTTTTAGCCATGCTCACGTTCAGCTATAGATGATAGTAGTCTGTATTGATTTGTACTTGTACATTGCAGTTAGATGGTCTCCATTTATATCCTGTTCCACCATTTGCCAATTAGATAGCTTTGGGAAAATTACTTTACCTTTTTATTGTGGGGAATAAGAAATTAAGTCATAGAAATACTCAGAATAGTCTCTGATTAGTAGTAAGCACTGAAGAATTATTAGTTTTATAATTAGACCCTAGGCAGGACTCTAAGAGAAATTCTTACATACTTTTCAGAGTCTTTCTTATCAGCTCTGTTAGCACTAAGACCATCATCATTCTATAGAAAAAGTAGTTCCTTTGGGCCATTTCTGCTTTTGACAGTGGAGATGGCTCTATAGATTAATTATGGAGCTTTGCTTCTTCAAGGCACCACATTTTTAACATTCATATTTCTTCCTGAAGGAAAAGAAATATTTTTGACTTGAGTTCTTATACTATAATATTTAACGGCTGGTTTGCACAATTAATCAAGTGTTTTCATAATCTGGTTACTCTCTTGGACTTGTAGAATTTCAAATTAGGAAGACTAGAATTGTAAATTACTTTTGCATATCTAAGCTGGGCCATATGTGTAAAAGGAAATACACAAAATACAAGAATCATTTAGACTGATGAAGGGAAAATATTCCATAACTCAAAATTTCTTCATTTATTTGGTTGCTGTGGGCTTAGGGCTTATTTCAGTGATTTCCCCTCACAAATGGAACAAATAATCTCAGAATGTGAGGATCTTGGGTCATCTGAACCTACACTCATGTCTCGATGATTCCACATGTGGAATGTTCTAGTGATCATCTAGACTACATGGCAATGCTGTCCTCACTCCCCAAATCGTTTCCTTTTTCTTTGGATGAATTAATCAGAAAATGTTGTCTTCTTGAGATTGTGTTCTCTCTCCTGGTAGACTCTGCCCTTGGTTCTTCCCTCCACCGGACCATCAATTATAACATGATATTTTTATTTTAAAACATTGTATATATTTCTTCCTGTCTTTCTTAGTAGGATGTGCTTCACATTCACCAAATGATATAACTCATTTCACTGATCTTTCTTTGATATATCACCTGATTAACATTTTGGGGTTTTACTGGGAAGCCCAAATCAACTGAATCTCCCAATGTTCTTACTCTAACGAAGGGATGCAATCTTAGCATTTTCATGGGTTCAGAAGGCAGACATGCTGTTTCAAGTCCCCTAGCAGCATTCTGATTCAATTTTGATAGGGTAAGGTTATCCCAGGACAAATAGCTACAGATGTTGCCTTGAACAGAAAACTATCACAGAACTGTAATTCTTTTGAAATTAGTTTTATCTTGGGTTGAGGTAGTTACTTTTTATTCTCTTGAGAGTGCCCTTCCCTGAAGAGCTTCTGGGTTGAACATTGATTTCAAATTACAAAAATAAAAATGAGGAGATGAGAGAAAGAGGAAAGTGAATAAGGGAGCAAAGAGAAAGAAAAAGAAAAGGTGGAAATAAGAAATGGAAAAGGGAAAAATAAGGAATAATTTAAACATAATTGTGATGTAGAGGTGATCTAAATCTGTAACTCAGAGAGTTAAAAAGACCTAAGCTAAGAACCTCCATCATATATAAAAGCAGGAACATTCTATATGCGATGGCGATGCATATTGTTCTAAGTGCTTTATATAAACTAACTTCCCTAGTCCTCCCTAAGACCCCTTGAAATATGAGTTTAAGCATCACCATATCTGCAATTGAGGCAACTGAGATGGAGTTTTCCTTCAGGTTTCCCTGAAGAGTAAAGGACTTTATTATGTCTAAATCTTTATGTGTTCATAAAGATGGAGGTCAAATAGCTTTCTTTAAATCATTTAACTGAGAGGCTATGGAGCTGGGAGTTGACTACAGAGAATATTGCTCCAAAGTCTATACTTTAATAATATTCCCACCATACTAACAACATTTATTCATCACTTACTAAATATCAGCCATTCTTCTAAATAATTAACCTCAAAAATACTCTCTAAAGCTAAACAATATTATTAACCCCTACAAAGAAAAACAGAGGCACATATATGTTAAGTCATTCCTGACATTCACACAGCGAATTCGGGCTGGAGATAGGATTGGAATCTAGCTTCACATTATGTGGAGTGAGAAAACTTAGCCAAGGCCTTCAAGATGACGGTGGTCTAATGGATAAAAAGGGTACACATATAAGCACTTAACATACATAGTACTCAGAAATGGTTTAAGAATACTTAGCAATAATATATCAGTAAGGGGAAATTATTGTAGTGCGATCTGCACTGATTACAGAAGTGCAGACAAGACGCTGAATAGTTTATCTGATGAGGGAGGATAAGTGTTCTCTTAGCGAGTTTATATGGAAGACACGTGCAACAGGCAAAGTGAAAAAAATAAGGAAAGAAGAGAAGGTTTAAAGAGCTTTCATTTATATACTCATGCTACTTAAGAAGAAGATACTTGTGGAATTGGAAGGGTGCAAAAGTATTGCGTTTAGCTTGAACCTATCTGAGTACAGAGCTAGGAACTCTGAGAAATTCTATGTAGATAAATTATTGGGGTTCATGTCTCTTTCTCCTATACCTTTTCCACTCTTGATATTTTTGAGGTATTACTCTTACCCAACGTGATCCTGTGATGTGGGAGACTCAGCAACCATGGAGGAATTTTAAGTATCAAGTCTCTCCTTCTCTTTCTCCCATAACTCCATTCTGTTTTCTTGACTGAAATGAGTCCATGGTTATCCAAATGCTTAGTCTCTAAAGTTTCCCTGAAGAGAGAAGGACTTTATTATATCCAAATCAGATTTGCATATAACCTATATTTCATAATGTAACTTCTGTTTCAGTTGCAATTCCATTCTTTTTGTACTCTTTCTATCCTGTATCTTTCGTGTTCACCTCATGAAATTCACATCAGACTTTTCCCTTCTTGGATATACTCTTGATTGAATCACTGTGACAGAACTTCCCATATACTTCTTTGGAGATGGATTTCACACAAAATAATATTGTTGTATTCCCCATGTGTTATAATTTCATAGTTTTCCAAATAAGTTCAATAAAAATATTACATTAACTGTCACTTTAATTTTATGAATATAAGACCACTTTCAATTTCAAGATATTGGGAAAATGTAACCTCAAGAGTAAAGACAAGTATTATAGATTGAAGAAATGTACCTTCATGAAAATATTTTAAGATTACTCTTATTTATTATCATAGGCAATCATTTGGGGAATACTGAACTATTATTCCTGTAGATATATTGACATATCCATAGCCTTCTATAACCATTATAAAATACCTGTTAGCAAAAGCCACTTCTTAGAATTTGTGCTTGGTTGTACATGACCTCGTCATATCATTATTTCCACAGCTCAAGGCAATAAAGTCATCATCTCATAGATCATTAAGTGTATTTGGGAGTTGTTGAGATCATTGTCTTGGTATTCTTTTCGCATGGCTGTAGGACCATCTCGTTTCTTATGTATATTACCTAAAGCTAGATATTTGAGTCTTATTTTTATTTAATGAATATTTATTTCTACTATATGTCAGTCTATATGTTAGGCATTAAGTTTGCAAAGAAGATGATAGTGACAACTTTGCCCATATTATTCACTAACTCAACTTCATGCCTAATGGCTTGTCTTCCCTTTGGATATTATTACTGTACATCTCACTGATCTCATGGCTGAACTGAGAATTACTAGTGCAATGAGGCCAGCAACACTTGACTCAGAAAGAAGAAAGAGTAACAAAAAACTACTGAGGGTCTATTGTTCGTAGATTTTTTTGCCTACTATATTTATTTATATTATCAAAATTACCTTACATGTGAATATGGTTTTCCAAAAATTTACAGATGAGACTGCTACTTGCATTAAGAGTTTTCTCCTAGGCAGCTTTGGGGTTATTTCCAAATTCTATTTGTCATGCTCCAAAACCCTGATCTTGTTAGTCCATCTAGATGCCTTTAGGAGGGGTACAGTTTATAAACCTACTGCTTGGTGCCCATTATGTATAATCATTATATTTACATAATTACCCTTTGTCTTTATCTTCCAGATATTTTACTTGCTGCTCGCCTACCTAAAATCTTTACACAAATATTTTTTTTCAGTCAGTATAGAGGTTGACATTCAGTTCACATTTTAGTTCAGTGAAGCAATCCATTCTCATCACTCTGTCACTTTTCCTTGTTACAATGTTTTAGTACACTTTTTGCAATCTGAAATTATCTTATATAATTGTTTTATTCTCACAAAAGAATGTAAACAGGTTACTTGATAGATATAAACAACTCTAGTCTTAACATATAAAATAGTATCAAACATAGAATATGCCCTGAATAAGAACACTGGAGAAATGAATGTGTTTTTCAGATAAATTTAACAATGTTACTCATTCTTGATTACAATACCGTGTTGTCTTACAAACCTAAAAATTTTCAAACTTAAAAATTCTAAGTTTTTGTTTGGTGTATGTTTCAAATGAATTTTGCAGATTTTACTATGTAAAATTTATACCAAAATAGTAACTTATACCATGTAATATAGTTTTATTCTTTTCAAAAAAGTTTTATTTATTCATGCATACAAGAGCTGGGGTATAGGCCAGAGTTGAGGGAGGTGAGCGGATTCACCAGAGACAGAGTGGGGAACAGAACAGGCAGACACTGTTCAGGGGAACAGTGGGTGAGGCAGGAGAGGTCTGATATACCATGTGGGTCCAGGGATCAAACTCGTGCTGCAGTCAGCGGCTGTGGTCTGCCTCACAGTGCGTTGCTTAACCCACTGCACCACCAGGGAGGCCCCAGATATTTTTATTCTTTAGGAGAGTTATAGCCTATATGCACACAGAAAAGTATAGAAAATAACCTTTTTTGAATTAGCCTGTATGCATTCATCTTATAGTAGGCATCTTGCCCAACTGAAAAAGGCATATATTTTAGGTAGTCAGACTAGTGAGGGAAATTATGTGTTGTGTCTAGTAATGGACACCTGGATGCAATTCTTCTCTGCTGTCAGCAGGGGTCTCAAAAGCCTTTCACCCACAAACATGGTTATTTTTAAAAATTAGCAGTTTACATATTTTAGTTTTGTTAGAATAAAACACATACTCTAAAATTTATTAAATAAATTTAATTAAAACAGTCTTTTAAAATGATACATAGTGGTGTTTGCTTACAGCATTGATAACTGTTAGGTTGGTATATACCTTAAAGTATACCAGAACACAAAGTGGAAATAATACTGAATTATTTGTAATTTTAATTAGAGTTCACAATATCAAAGTTCTTTTTTTTAAGATTTATTTTTATTTATTTATGCATACAAGAAATGAGTGTAGGTCAGAGTCTTGGGGGAGGGGGTGAGAAGTTTCACCAGAGACAGAGTGGGGAGCAGAACAGGCAGACTGACTTAAATACACTGCTAAGGGTGAGACAGGTGAGATCTGCTGTGCCATATTTGGGTCAGCTCCCTGACCAGGGATCAAACTCATGCCTTAGTGGCTGGTGATAGATTGGTAGTTCTGACACTTTAACCCCTACGCCACCAGGAAGGCCCAAATTCAAATTCTTAACATAGTTCCTGTCTTTCAACAAGTCCAGGGAATTGCATGCAGTGAATATACTTGGTATAAAAGCAGCTTACTGTTTTTCAATTTGTCTCTTTCTAAATTATTCAGTGACTTTGGGAAGCAGCTGATTGCTCTTATCTTTCAGAAAATGTCCTCCACTCAGCTGCACTAAGACTGGACAGGCACAGTAGCTGCCTCCCTCCTGTCCATAATCCTTGCCACCCTGATTTCTGGAAGCTTAGCAGCCATCTCAGAAACATGTTTACCTACCTTCTCAACATATCCTAGCAAATAGAAAAACAGTCTCCCCAGCAGACAATGCCTTCCTGAAGTGTTTTCCTCCAGTGTACCCCTTGATGTCTGCTTTCTAGTCACACTGCTCTGACCTTCCTTCTTCAAGTTGCCCTTTCTTTTTATTGTTGCTACCAATAGGCATGAAAAGTTATAAAAATTAGCATCTCCAAAGCACATCTTTGAATATCTTTGTGATAGAGCATCTCCAAAGTTAAGTGTAGATTATTAATATTTCCTTCCATTTCACTTCTTCTATCTCTAGACTGATGTATCTGTGGACAGAAAGATATTCATGTAGACAGATGCTGAATGGATAGATGGATAAAGATCTCTAAAAAATCTGTATTTTAGAGATATTGAAATATGTACACATGTAAATATATGCTACACATATGCACACATCTACATATTACATGTGTGAGGGACCTAGATATACATACATGTATTGTATATAATAATATATTCTGTATTACTGAATATATTATCTTTTCCATCTGTGTCATACAAATCTAGGAATACAATGAATTGACTCTACATAGACATTCAGTTTCTCCTATGCTGACCATTGAACTCTTCAAATTCTTCAAACTCTTAAAAAATGTATTAAAGGTTAAAATCTTAGAACATGACCAGTAACAAATACCATGCTAATAAATTCAGACAATATATAAAGTGTATATGTGCTGGAATGCACAGCACTGGAATGCATTATTGTGAACTCAAATTGATAGGATGAGTCAATCACAGGTTTCTTAGAGGGAGAATAGCCATGAGGAAGAGGAAGAAGGGTGTTATGGAGGTCTGAGAGGGAGAGCTTAGAAGAAAGACTAAGGGGTGTGGAACGCTCTAAGCTTGGGTATGTGAGGCTTTCTCATCCTTGAGAGGATATGAACTCAGACCAGTGACTTTCATGCGGGTGAAGAATGAATGACTCAGAAACCTAACTTAAAAAGATACCGCCAAATCCACCCATCTTTTGTTGCATTCATTCACTCAGTTTCAACCACTCTTACTTACCCTCAGGTACATCTCAGCCTTTTTTCTCCCTAGGGCTTTAGACTTGCTCTTTGTGCCACCTGCAATCTTTTTCCATATTTCTTCACATGGTGGGTCCATTTTCCTTTCACAGGTCTAATTTTAGTTCCCTCAAAGTGGCTTTTCTTCAACAAATTTTATCACAGCTCCTTAATGGTTTTTCACAGAACCTCACAATTTGTAACTGTTTTTACTTTTGTTTACTTATCATTTGTTTTTTCCAATAGATTGAAAATCCATGAAGGTTGTGATGATAGTTGTTCCCCTCAACATATTACATCACCTGATACAAAATAGGCACTTAATAAATATTAGTGTGCATGAATGAATCTTTGTGTGGAAGGGGGGATAATGAGAGTAAATTTAAAAAGATTCAAACTAGAAAAGTCTCTTTTATAAGAATTCAAAATAAAATTGAATGATTTAATCTAGCCCAAACCTAAAGAATAATAATTCCAAGTGCTTACATATAAACAATGTAATATGTTAAAAAACATATGGTTTGAAGATAAATATTTAATGTGTAAACTGATGCAAAAGTTTACTGGGGTGTAACCTCATATTTCCTGGAGGTATAAGCACAAAAAATGAAACTAAATATGCTAGCATATTTAAAGGCTCTTGGGATATTGGAACCAATATTAGAATATCTTTGTCTTATGAGATTAACATCCTCATCGCAACAATACTCTTTCTAATGTATAAGATCTGTCATCACTGGCAGCAATATCAGCATCATGAATATTTATTAATTACTCTACAAGGAGTTGTACAGTCTGTTTTAAAACTAACCCCTGCCTCTATGGAAATTCACAAGCTATAACAAATGACATTTGTATGGGTGACAAGGTGAATTTCTATGAACCTGCAAATGTCCATCAACAATTAACATATTAGTAGATTATTCCTGTGTTGACACATCTGGTCGCAATAAATGTGTTGCTTCATTATCCAGTGGTTGTTATTGAGCTATTAGTGTTATCCAGTGCATCAGAGCAATTGTATTTTGAGGCGAGTAAAGTTGTGAAAAAGTATATGCTTCCTTCTTTGTTTCCCAGAATAATTTCTATTTTCTACTATTGTATCTGATGCTGAAGAGAATGTAAGCCCATCAGAACAGAGAACTCATTTATCACGTTCAGAGCTCTAGTTCCATCTCTACTTTGTACAGTGCTCATATCAAGTTAGTGACTCAAATACCATGTGTTAAACAAACTTAAAAAGTTCATTTTTTTCCAGTAATACTAACAGCCAACTATGTGTCAGCCATTGGGCAAGGTGATTTTGAATATATATTATTTAATTCTCACACTAGATCTATGATTTGGTGATGCCGTTATCCCATCTTACAAATAGGGAAACTGAGTTTTAGAAATATTGCCTATTTGCACACATCAGGCAAAGATGGGGAGAGTACTGAGTTTCAGGATATTGTCCAACATCCTACTGTTCCTATTGGACCAAGAGGTACTTGCAAGTTGATGCAGTCATGATGCATGCATGTCAGGGCTTAGGTATTTTATATTCTGTAATAATTATATAAGGGAGGGCATTGTTTACTAATATCCTCTAGATGCACCAGAAAGGCAAAGTTAACCATTTCATAAATGAGTAAAAGTATAGACTTCATGTTTATAGATAAGTTATGCCATGCAATTTCAAATAAAGTTTTGTTGGGAAAGAAGAGCTTGATACTTAATAGTGTTTTTGTGTAATACAAGACTAGATGGATTCCCATTTAGTTCTGCCTCATATGTTGTGTAGCTTATAAGGTGTGCTTAGTTTTTCTGTGCCTCAATTTCTTCAATTGTAAAATAGAAAAACTAGCAAATAATAGACTGAGTATAAAGTAATTATCACAAAGGGTGACATATGCTGAATGTTCTATAAATGTTAATTACTCTCATGATCTGTAGAAATAAGAGGACATGGCAAACATCCTCCAACTTCCATGGATAAAAATGTATTTCAGATAATAAATGGTGTTCTTATAGATGCTGTGTCCGTATTTGTGTTGTTTTCTGAGACTACATGGATAACCTAGAATTAAAACAGACTTTCAGTAAATAGTAAAACCTATACAATTGTCTTAATAGTCTTTCTTTTCATAGACTGAAAGTACCTGGTTGTATGCTTTTGGCAGATAATTTCTTACATATTCCATTTCCTAGAAAGTGGAAAGTAGTCAGAAGTCACAGAATCGACAATTGGTTCAGCTAAGAGCATTTATTACCTCATAAACAATCTCCCAGATCAACTTTGCAGCCACTGTAACTACTAATTTTGACTATAAAGAGCCCAGAATTCAGCCCTCTGTGTCACAAGTGACACTGGGATACTGGGGACAGTGTTTTCAGCAAGATTTTAATTATAGTAAAGTCTCGTCTAATGAAAACTGGATATCATATCTATATGTCACTCATAAATTCTCATAGCGAATATAAATTTTAATATGGGGAAAATTCATCAGAATCATATTCTAATGAATATTCATGTTTATTTTTCTACTCTAAATATTCTTATTAACATTAAATTATAGGCATTTCTCAGTGTAACTACTTATCCTTTTTAAAAACTTTTCAATTGATTATATGATCTTAAAATTTGCTTAACCGATGGCATATAGACATAAATTGTTTATTTTATAAACATTACAAAATCTCTGTTGTAAATATATCTGTAAGTATATATAAGTATATATGTAAATACAAACTTTAAATATATATCATTGTGTTCCTTGTAGGGTGAATTTATGTATGTAGGTTGACTTGGTCAAAGGGTTTGAAGAACTAAATCTTCTTCCAAAGGTTTTTACCAGTTTTTCACCAGCACTTCATAATTTTGTGACATTTGCAGTGGCCTTTCTTTCTATAATTGAGTTATTATTGTCATTTATTCTTCATTCTCTCATTAGTGTAAACCAAAAACATCAATTTAATATGGACTTTTGATTGAGATGGCAGGGATACCATTTCCAGTAACTCAGTTCTAACACTTCTTGTATAAATTAGTTTTTCATGTTAAACTTTGTCTATTTAGTTATTAATTTTTTCTTCTCTTATATGAATAGAATATTTATATAATTTACTAATTTTTATTGAGGTTGAGTTGGTTCCATTGCCTCAACTAAAAGATAAAGTGCGCAAATTATAATAAAAGGAAACACAAGGAAATATTTCACATTGAAAGCCCAACGGGTGGAATGTTGAAAGATGATTATTTCAGAAAAATTTTCATAGCATAGGAAACAAAATACATGTTCCACGTAATATACAATAAGAAGGGAAGCACTGTTTAAATTACTTTAATTTTTTCTGTTTATATTCCTTTCTTCCATTTTCTCTTTCAGATTTTCTTTCTCAGGAATTCTAATTATATGTATAAAAGTAGATAGACATCATCCTTTTTGATTTATTTTAAACTCACAGAAACTCTACAGAACCTCTACAGATCTGATAACTATTTTGTGTCTTGCTCCATGTTTTTCCTTTACCTAAAACATGTTCCTGTTTGGTAGTCAGTTTCTTCTTTTTCGTGATAAAAGCTAACCAATTTCCTCAGCATCATTTATTTAATTGTATTTTCTTTATCCATTGTTTCATGTTACTTGCTTTGCCATATATTATACTCTTCTATACAATTGGATCTCTTTATAGGCCTTTTAAAAGCAGGATTTGACCTATATAAAATAAAGATGACTGGACACTGCTCTCAGATGTTGATTGAATGCTTCTATATGGCTTCAACTCTGTGGCAGGTTGTTAACATTTGAATGTTTTATAGAAGTGAATTCTTAAAAAGATGTTGGTGAGTGCATTGGAAACCTTTTAAAATGGCTGTAATTAGCTACTCTGGGAGAATGTTACAGGTTTTGATGGGCCCCTCAGTAGCAGTTTCAGTGGTTTATCCTGTTGACTGACAAAAGATTGTAGGAGAATATTTAATGTTGTTTTAATTAACAACTCCTAAAAGAAAATGTCAATTATCTTCCATTAGCCTGAGGTCTCTTATCTTTCCAAAAATTTCCCTCATTCTTAAATATAATTCATAGAAGGATTTCTTTTCTCCATATCCATCATCTTCTGGGAGTGAGACCAATATTTAGTTTTTATGTCCTGAGTTGATGATGATTTGAAGATTAGCAAAAACGAAAAAGGGCCTCCCTGGTGGTGTAGCAGGTTGAGCGCTGCACTGTGAAGCATCCCCCGCACAGCAGCTTGGGTTCAGTCCCCAGCCAGGGAGGGGACCCACATGGTGTAACAGACCTCTCCTGCCATGCCCGCTGCTCCCTCAGTAGTGTATTTCAGTCAGTCTGCCTGTTCTGCTCCTCATTCTGTCTCTGGTGAATCCTCTCACCTCCCGCGACTCTGACCTGTACCCCAGCTCTTGTGTGCATAAATAAATTTAAAAAAAAAAAAAACAGAACTTATACTTCCTTCAAAATGTCTACCTAGAAATGATTGGTACTATGTGTTGGATGTCTGTTTCTCAAAAGAAAAAACAATAGTAGGCAATCACAGAACATAATGTAACATATATCAATATGTTGCTGCAAAAAAGGAATTGTGAATAAACTCATTCACAGGAAAACAAATCAAAATAATTAAATTTAAAAGTTAAAATCTTTTCAAAGTAGGACAATACTTGTAACTGGGGAAAGGTGAGGTTCTAGATATCCTTTTCTGAACACATAAGATTTGGGATGAGCCAGACTTTGGGGGTCATCCCTACTTACCTTGTGTGATGTCATGTGAATAATTGAACACCTATCAGCGTCAGCTTTTTCTGTGTAGAACTAGATAATAATGGTGCTTACCTCAGAATTGTGAGAGTTAAATATAAAACTCTTGAATCAGTATCTATCGTGTGACTCAGAGTGGTGATAATGATTATTTTTGGTGATATTAGATGTACATTTTAAGGTCCAGATGAAGAGGAAACAAAGGGAAAGATATTTTAAGTGCAGGCATACATATTCCTGAGCTTTTGTCCTTCAAATATCTCTGCTTGTATGAAAAGAGAATAGTTAGGCACTACAGAGATGTAAAAAGGAAATAATTCCTAAATCAAAGAGTTTAAAATTTAATGCAGCACACTTATGAGCATACTTTTTCTCTTTTAGCCACATGTCAGAGAGGATGGGACTGGGTAAGGGAAAAATGCCAACCTCTGATTCTGTGCTAGTACAGTGAAATCTTCCAGATTCTGTTCTTGCCTATGTTTTTCCATGGCTTCATTGCTAACAAGTTGCATCCTCTTACTTTTTCTTAAACTACTGCAACTCTGAGTATTAATGAGCAGCAAGATATTTCTCACTGTGGACAACAAATGATATTTTGCTTAAAAGTCTGAAAGAAGTCTGTTCTTGGGTGCCCTGCAACAGATACTATGCTTTTAGAGAACATTTTACAATTGGAAAACAAGACATTTACCCCCTCCGAACAAATTATTACAGAATGTGTAGGTAGATATTTTATCCATTTTATGCAATGCAAATGAATTGCACTCTTTTAATAATAATAGCTTACACTACACATATGTGTTGTATAGTCTTGCACAATATGAATTGATTATACCTCAGGTACTAATGCAGGAACTCTATATATTAACCCACTTAAATATTAAAATGCCTTTAATTCTTTACTAATGTTTCATTTATCTAAGGTGAAGTTTGAGCTTGAACCCAGCAGTCTGGTCCCTGAGTATCTGCTTTTACCCTGAACATTTTCTGTGTCTTTACATTAACCTTGGTCCAGCTCTCGAAGGAACAAATGAGGTCCTTGGACTAGACTGGTGACATTTAGATTACCATCTTGTCCATATTTCTCCAAACATATTTTTGGCATTGCTTAGTCCCTTCAGAAGGATGGAGAGGTCTTTCCTCTTCCACACCTACAGAGTATACACAGTGTCCACTCTTGACCTTTACATTTGTACTTAGACCATCTTATGCTGCCCCAGTCTTCCCACATAGCGCCAACTATGTGCTCAAAAACTACAGGTAACATTCTCTTTAGTTACTAAGTGATTAAATTTTTTAACCATAAATGTGTGTGTCAGCCATCCCTGGACCATGAGTATAATCTCAAGTTCTCTTCCTTTATTTTTGGTGCCAGAGCTGACCTTTTGTAAGAGCAATGGCTGCCACATGCCATGGATGCTGCTGCTGAGTCCTCTTGAGGAGGCCATCAGCACAAGTTGTAGAAAAGCGAGGAATTAGGCAAAATGAAAGCAGAAAGGGAGAAAGGGACCTGGAAAAATGGTTAGGAGAGAAGGAAGGAGCCCGCAGAGGGATGGTGCATTATCAAGTCTGTTCCAACCAGATTATGTGCTCCAGAGAGTTTTCACACTGCAACATGTAGTTTGATGAACTCTTTGAAAGTGGAAATTAAAGGAAGTGCAAGTCTATATAGGGACAGGTGAATGTGATGAGCAATAGCATGTTAAATAAATAGCTTTTTAAAAATTTACCAGATCTTGCATAGGGCTCATAACTTTAAGCTCATTTCATTGTTTCCTTCTCTACATGTGGCCAATTTTGTAACAAGATACAAAAGTTAGTATTCTAAAAGCATGTTTAAGCCTTTCCCCTCTGTTATAGACTTAATGAGGTGTTGGGTATAAGGGACTGACCTCAAGCATCAGTTTCATTATGTCCTGCCTCATTCCAAGCCCTGACAGCTCACCTCTCTCCTCAAGCCTCAGCGAGGTGAATGATGCTGAGCTTTTCATACAGCTCCATGCTCAGGATCTTGTTAGGTTCAAGAATTTACTTCTAAGACTCCTGGAGAAAACACCCACACACACAAACCCTCTGTATATGATACTGTAGTATAGATAGCCTTTCAGCTGACTACTTTAATTCTAACAGATAAAGAATCATTGAGTGATTAAAAAAATGCTTGCTCTAACCATTGTTAATCAGTTGCTGGGATTTTTAGGGTCTAGTGACACTACAATTACATGAATGACTTAGTATCTGACGGTTATAAATGATAAACCAGACACATACCTAGTTATGATACAAGAAAATGTGAGGCAAGGAAGGTGTGTAGATAGTGATAATGATGACAAAAAGTAATATATGTTGCAACAAAATAGTGGAAGAATGTAGATGCAGTCATTAGTAGTAACTACCCATTTTTTTTGACTAACAAATGCCAGACTCATGGGTAGGCATTTTTCTAATATTTTGTTTCATGAACAAGAAAGTTGAGAATAAAAAAATTTTAGTAACTTGTCTTAATTCATTCTGTCTTTTAATTAGCAAGCAAAGGTTTTACACCAGGTATGTCTGATACCAAAATCCATTTCATCCCTGACCTTTCCTGGACAGTCTCCTTGAGTCACATAAAAGGTTCAGTGGCACAGTAAAGAAGAAAGAGCTAACTTAACTGTCATTTAAAGAATATGTGTCATCCAAACTCTTAGCTTCTGCCTTGGTGAAGTGAAATCCCATCTTGGTCAAATGTTGACAGATCTAAGAAAGCCCAGCTTACTGTACGGTCTCCGGATGCAGCTACAGAGATTGAGGGAAAAACACAGGAACATATCCAGGTTGGTTCATAGGTTCATGTCAAAAATAACATGATCAGCAAACTTATCCCATAAGAAAATATCATAATGATTAAATATTTGAAAAAAATAACCAAACAACTTGTCTCAATTCTTTCAGTATTGTTTCTAGGTCTCAGTAGGAAATAATATTTAGACTCACAGTGAAATAAGGAAATGTTCAAACTTCAGTGGATTGTGTTTCTCCTGTAATATAGGGGATGACTGAAGGGAGCCACCTACAAACAGTAAGTTGGCTTACTTAAATTTACCAAGATTCCCCAAACTATCACAGTGAATCAATAATTACATGATTTGAGGGAAGGGGTTGCCTCAGAGCTGGTATTTTTTAAAATATTTATTTTATTCATTTAGGCATAGTAGAGTTGAGGTAAAGGCCAGAGGTGTGGGATTCACCAGAGATGGAGCAGGTAGCAGAACAGGCAGATCTACAGAAATACACTGCTGAGGGGAGCAACGGGCAATACAGGAGAGGTCTGCTCTGCCCTGTGGGTTAGCTCCCTGGAGGGAGATCTGATTCCTATTTCATAGCTTGATAATGCTGATAGTTGACCCCTTGCACCACCAGGGAGGCCCAGAGCTGATATTTAAATTAAGAATGTTTTAATATTTTATATAATTTTAATATAAATCCTTGGAATAATTGTTTTACTTTCAGTAGTGTCTCAAATAGTGTTCATTGTAGCACACCAGAAAATAAGTGTACTCTATACAATTTTCACAAATATACATACACTTTTTCTCCTAAATTATATCTGTAACCATATTAAAAATCCAGTTTAACTTGATTTTTTTATGACTTTGTATAGCTGCCATCAGTCTCCTGGTGATAAGAGCTCTCAGTGTGCATCTGCCCACACAGCATATCCCAAAAGGAAAGAATCAGAGAAAAGCCTAGTTTTACTCATAGCATGTGAGATCACCTTTAAAAGTACTTTCGTTTAAAAAAGAAACACTGCTTCACCTGAGGAAAGTTCTTAGTTCCTGAGGCTTAGACTATTCCTCATGTGTATTTCTTAAAGGGGAATGAGAGTTCCTTTGTAACTGTGGGTCTCAGAAGAGACTGTAAAATCAGCAAAGTTGGAGTATGGTGTGAATGTTTCCCAATAAAAAAAATAACTTAGGAAGTTACTTAAAAGAATTGTAAGTTAAGATACAAAAGACTACATAATTTGGGGCATAGTCAGTGCTTCTTACTCATGACCTCGATTAATTGGAGATGTATCAAAAATTTCTTTAGATTCAAAACAAATTTACAACAATAAATAATAGAAATAAAGCATAAAATTACCTTATGTAGTAATTCTGGTGGTGTATTGTTAGAGTGCATGTAATGGGACTTCCCTAACTTCAGGTGGCAGTAAATTAGTTACATCCTGGTCAGTAGGAGAGGGTGCTCACCAGGACAAATACACAGGGTGGTTCTCTCTGAACAAAGACCCCTCTAAGTTCATTTATTCATTTCTAAACTTAGGAATGATGGTTTTTCCTACTTGTGACTTAGGAAATATATATACTCAACTAATGCTCTATTTTCCTGCAAAAGGAGAACATTAACAACTAAAAATAGTTGTACACTAATCTAATTGCTTGTAGAGATTCTAGGTGTTTATTCTTGCCAATCAACTATAGAAAATAAGGCAATTGATGGTCAAGATAGGAAGTTATATATTTTCAATTCTTTGAGCCCAGAGCCTAAATTACAGAGAGATTTATTTTAATTTTTCCCCAAGGGTTGACACATGGAAGAAGTGATCATTAACTCAGAATGCTTGAATGAATACAGAAAAACAAAGCTTTGATTTAACAATTTTCTAAATGGATGATTTAAGAAAAAAAATGTAAGTACTGGATTTTTCCAATAAAACAGCTCCAATTTCATGGAATCCTGGTTCAGAGGTGAACAGTGGAGAGTTTCTCAGTGGGCTCAGCATCCACACAGGGTGGAGGAGAGACTGTGAGCACATTTGAGAACGCTTTGAGGGACATTTGAGCAGTTGATACAAATGAAGAGAAATCTTGCGGTGAATAAGGGATTTTTTTGGTTTCTGAGAAAAGGGTGTGGTAACATGAGAGTTTAGTTATTAGGTTTCTTTTATCTCTGTTAGTTTTTAATCTCTATTTAGCAGTTTAAGAACTAAGCCTAGCGTCAGACTAAATAACTTGACAGAGGCAAGCTGTGCCTCAGCCCTTAGGGTTTTGCTGATCCATTACACTGACTCTTGTGATTCTAGATGTCTCTCTGCACCAGCTCCCCTTCTGACAGTTCAAAGGTTCTCCCCTTGGATCCACAGTTGCTGATTCACAGTGAAATAATCCTTGTGGTTCATGGTTAACATGTTCACTTCGGTTATCACTTCAGTGTGTTTATGATGAAGCCAAAGAGACAGAGTGGAATAATGTTGAATCAAATATAGTTTTAAGAGGCAAACTCCTGAGTCCAAGACCCCAGCCTTCCACCTGATAACTATGTGTCCTGGAATAAATTTTCTTAACCTTTCTGTTTCTCAGTTTTCACATACTACTACTACTACTACTATAGTATTATACCATAGTGTGGTTGTGAGGATTAAATGATTCCCTTAATGTACCGTTTTTAGTAAGTACCTGACAAATGAAACTCTATTCTCCTTGGAAACAAGCGATGGGAAATGTTTGGTTTTATCCCCTTAATATTCTCTTCCCTAAGGCAAGCTTTATAATTTATTTTCTGTAAAACCAAAAGAACGTTTTTTTTTTTTTTTTTATTTTGAGTTGTTAAAGTTCAGATGATCTCGGTTTTGAACTTAGTTCATCTGAGGAAATAAATTGTTTTTGAGAATTTTTTTTACTGATTAAATTCTATTTTATTTTTGCAGATTTTTAAAATATAGTGTAGGATCCACTATACCAGAACTCTAGTTTGTAGCATATGCATTTTCCAAATCAGGTGTTAATTTGGATTAGTAGACCTGTGAGAAGAGACTGTTCTACATTTGCACCTTAAGCATAGTGGAGAACTCCTGCAAAATTCCTTTCAAACATCCACAATTCTGTGTTTCAATTTTCTAATACTGTGTATTCCCGACTGCAAAGCAATCTCATGCACTGAACCCAGGGATTAGAACACATGATTCCACCTTTGGGCCTCTGTAACAGGCACTGAGATACGAATTCATTTCTATCTGGCCAATTAAATACATTTTCCCTCTCTGTGTGCATACTGCCACCCCCTGTGGAGCACAGAAACAGCAGATCCTATTTTCTATATCTCTTGCATTGTGTCACTCCCTGCTTTACAAACTTCCAGTGGTAATTCATGAACTGGATAACGTTCAAATTCCTTAGTTCAGTCATCACACGGCCCATGTATGTATACGGTCTGACTTAAGTGAACTAATACTGTAATTCTCATGTGTGCCTCTAGGGGTCTCTGCCCCCTCCCTTCATCTTTTCTCGTAACTTCCATCCATCATTTGAGTACTTTTATCCATGAAGCTTTCTTTGACCATCTTAAGTAATGAAGCTCAGGGTTAATAAAAGATGTTTCTTTGTACAGTGACTCATAATGTAAACATATCCGAATCTTACTGTGTCTGAAAATTAGGGTGACTGTTACATAACATTCAGAATGTGGCTAAGACATGCTGAGATAATATAGATCAAAGTAATTTATATAGTACAAAAACATGATCGTTGATTAATACTATCACTTCCCATTTGTGCTTCATGACGTATTAATCCTAGTAATTTGATATATGCGTTTATGACCAGTTACAAGTTTTGTGTTGTTTTCGCTGTCCAAAAGATATCCAAGGTCTCCAATAGCCTGTATTTTCTCTTATGCATCTTGGCATTCTCTACTGCACCTAGCAAATGGCTTCGCACATAATAGAGGCTGAGTAAATGGTCGCAAGATTAACCATAGAAACTGTTTTCCTCCAGCCACTGTGACCATGAAATCAACAGAGCAGAAAATACGTTACAATTCCTGAGAGAACAACTCAGGGACCTGAAACAGTGGTCTTTGTATGAATTCTGTTTTGAAAAAAGAGGACATATTTTAAGCTTAGAAATGTCAAGGTCGGGCCTCCCTGGTGGCGCAGTGGGTTAAGCAACGCACTATGAAGCAAACCGCAACCACTGCAGCACAAGTTCGATCCCTGCCTCCTGCCACGGAGGGGACCCACATGGCGCAGCAGACCTCTCCTGCCTCGCCCCGCTGCTGCCCTCGGCAGTGTGCTTCCGTTGATCTGCCTGTTCTGCTCCCCGCTCTGTCTGGTGAATCCTCTCACCTCCCGCGGCTCTGGCCTGTACCCCAGCTCTTGTATGCATAAATAAATAAATCTTAAAAAAAAAAAAAAAAGAAATGTCAAGGTCTTTGTAGGATAGTGGTTCTTGTCATGTGCCACTTTCATAGATCTTTGATTGGCATTGCAAACAAGCATGTTTCCCCACTACATGAATGAAGAGATCTATAAATTGCTCATAAGCAGGACTTCCTGTTTGGTCATATTTCCTTTATACTTTCATTCAGTTTTTAAAAACAATGACCCGGGCCTCCCTTGTGGCGCAATGGGTTGGGCAGCACACTATGAAGCAAACCCAGCCACTGCAGCACGAGTTCGGTCTCTGCTGCTGGCCAGGGTGGGACCCACTTGGCCTGGCAGACCTCTCCTGCTGTGCCCGCTGCTCCCCTCAGCAGTGTACTTCAGTTGATCTGCCAGTTCTGCTCCCCGCTCTCTGTGGTGAGTCCTCTCACCCTCCCACGCCTCTGGCCTGTACCCCAGTGCTTGTATGCATAAATAAATAAATCTTAAAAAAAAACAAACCAATTACCTCAGTACCTAGCATGTTACAAACATTGTATTAGGTGTGGTGAATACATGCATGGCTATGTGAGTCCTAGCTTTAAGCATTAAGGAGGGGAGACACACACACACACACACACATATACACACATCATTATGCACTACTGCTACTACATGTATTAAAGTTAGGACTCACACAGTCATGTATCTGGACCAACATTTAGAATATTCTAGGAAGTAAGAATGTATATATTTTTTCTTGATTATAATATGTATTATATATAAATTTTATGTATCACACAATATATAATATCATAACATAGATAATATAAAATTAATATATATATATAATTTACTGCATGATGAGCATATTCAGAGAGATTAAAAGTATAGCTTAGTTTGGTTATAAATATAAGGGAAGAATATTCATTTTAAAATATTAGTTGACAATGGAAATTTCTAAGCTTTTTGCAAAATTTCAGAAAATAAGAGTTTCACTTTGTCTCTTTTGTTGTTTAATTGTGTTTTCTCTGTCTCTCTCTCTCTCTCTCTCTCTCTCACACACACACACACACACACATTTTTCTTTTTTGAGGGACCTGTGAAACTAACTAGTCTTGATGCTTCACTGTGCTGATGGGGCAGCTCAGGGGGATGAGATGTGCTATCTGGCCATGCAGTTGGCAGAGGCAATACTGGAAGTGATCTCTTTTGACTGCAGTCCATCACTTTCCCATGTGATTATCTTGTTCAACCCCATGTTTCTAGTCAGGGTCAATTCGCTCTCCCCCTTGCTGGAAATGCTATTAGGATTCAACCTCATGCCAACAGCAGCTGCTTTCTCAAAGTAGCATTTGAATGCAGCACTGGATCTGAGGAGGAAATGGTTTCACTGTGGTTTGAAGTCTTTTCAACACTCTCCACCCACATATATTTACATCTCCAGCATTCTTAACTGAATTACAGTCAAATGCTTCATTTCAGAGGCTCAGTCAGGAGGACATACCCTGGGGAGTTTATTCACAGACAAATGTATTATTCACAAGCTTGATCTGATCATACAAAATTTGCACTATAACCACACGCCCTGAGGAAATTTCTTTCATAAACCTAAATGATTATACTTAAAAGAATGGTGTGGAAGAAAAGTATATGAGCCGGAAGGGGGTGGAGTTATTGCCAGTTTGCCTTTAGGAAGAGCACAGAGGAACCTGTTCTGTGCACCCTTCTCCGCCCCCTCCCTCTTCTAAGTCACTATATCTTTCTCTTCATGTGACAATTTTGATGGGAGGAGGAAATGATGAATTAAATAGCATTGGTGAATTATTTTAATGATGGTTACTATGACAACTAGACAGATACTTTCCCCATACTTTGCGCCATAACTAAAAAAGCATTAGACACATAATTTTTCTTAATAGTGAATGTGGTAAAAGAAAACAAAGCAAACATCATTTATGTTTGTGGTTATTAACGTTAGGTATGGAAGATCACACTGTTACTCCACCTGCACGTAAAAGTTGTTCTACTTAGAATCAGTAGCCTCTCATAGGATAACAGTCTTCAGTCTTCCTTGACCCAAAGATTTAAAGCATAACTTATACCTTCACATTATTTAGGTCTGAACATTCCTAGTTCTTTCCTTAAGTAGGTTATAAACTTCCTCATACTATCTAAGGAGATTGTGTGATTATTTTTCCTTGCCTTTCTTACCTGTGTAAAGTAAGACTTTCGGTAAGTTCTGCCCTGGCTCTAACCAGTCAGCTGATACTGACAGACCACCTGTATTAATGTAACATTTTTGTTTTGAGTATTGGTCAGCAGAATGCTGAGCATTTGATATTTCTGCTACTTCCAACTCCAGCTCTGCAGAGAGAAACCTATCTATTATTAAAAACCCTATTAGTGGTGGTAAGATTACATTGCTCTCCCTCACTATAGCTGCTGAGTGTTATCTAATTGGTTTTTATTACTTTGAAAACCCTGGGAGTGTGGAGCTGAAATGCACATTAGCTAACAGTTGTATTCTTTCCCCTTGTACTCATTGGAGATGCTTTTAGATCGTTTAGATTTTGTCAGCAGGAAAGAGAGAAAATATTAGAGAGCATTTTTGAGAGTACTTGGAAAAGGGTGACAGATCCCAGGATTAGGTTAGTTATGACTACCCTATATCCTGCTACATGAATATAGGTCATATGTGTGGCTTTTATCATTTTTATCTGAAATGTGTATATAGTATATTTGCCACCAGAATTGTGGCATTATCAGTTTCTTGTATGAATACCATTGTTCATAACTATTGACCATATTTATATATATATTTTTAAAGATTTGTTTGTTTATGCATACAAGAGCTGGACTGTAGGCCAGAAATGCTGGGGGTGAGAGGATTCACCAGAGAAAGATTGGAGAGCGGAACCTGTGGATCTACTGAAATACACTGCTGAGGGGAGCAGCAGGTGAGACAGGAGAGGTCCGCTGTACCACATGGGTTATCTCCCTGGCCATAGATGGAACTCATGCTGCAGTGGCTGCTGATAGCTTCACAGTGCTGATATGTAACCCCTTGCCCCACCAGGAGGCCCCTCTTTTTTTTTTTTCTTTTTTTTTTCTCTTTTTTTTTATTAAAATATTTTAAAATTTACATATACTTGCCATTAATTGTAATCCCCATGTATTCCCCATCACCATCTCACCAGTGCACCATCACCTCAGTCCCTCGTGTTCCCATCTTCCCTCAACCCTCCCCCTCCCCCTCTTTTTTGTATATTTGTAACTGGTAAATCTTAAACTCAGGCCTCTCACTATTGGTTTATTCATTTATATGGAACAATTTAACAATGAGCTCATTTACTATGCATGCCATATACAGGATGCATATATTTGGGCTTCTGTATATGATATTAGAAAAGGTATATACTTGTCCCTCCTCGTTGACAACTGTCTCCTTCACATTTCTTGTTCCTTGAGAGGCATGTGGTATTTGGTTGAAATTTACTATTCATAGTAGCAGCATCAATATTTTTTCTGGTGACTTGTTCTAAAGGCTTTGGCTTGATACACTATAAAATTCCCAGACCCTCTTATTTTAGTGAATCCTGTGTGACACTTTATAACTTCATGTGTGAATATTCTGATGTCTTATTTCGCTCACTGTTCCCTTCATTTTTAAGTCCAGAAACCAGAATTTCATTTTGACCTAACTAAAATGGCTTTTCTTAATTTATGTTCAGGACTTGTGTGTGGCTCTGAGTTGTTGTTTTGTTTTTGCTTTTTAAATGTTATTTTGTTTTGTTTATCGCTCGCTCACCTTCAACAATGTGCTCTTCAGTAAGTGATGATTATTGCAACACTTTTTGAACATAGTGTATACCAAATGCTATTCAAATCATTTGAGAACTTCATTTACTATATTGGAGAATTTCGTTACTCACCGAATTCCCGCAGAATACCTTGCTCTGTAAGGTAAAGAGTACTGTGCTTTCTAGTGTGTAGACAAGGATGTTGAGACAGACTTCGGTAGTGTCACTTGTCCTAAATTCCCCGCTTACTGAGGGATCTGAGCCTGCACTTGGCCTTGGAAGACCATAGTCCACAGAGCAGTGCTGCTTCCCAGAACTCCCTCTGGCTTGTCAGTGATGCCCTTGCCTCTCACACCTCTCTTGCCAAGTTCAACTGAACAGACATCAGCTGAGTGTCCAATAGGGGCTGACTGGCTCCTTTTCTCCTTCATGCTCTCCTCCTCTCCCCCTGCCCATTAATTGTATTCAGATGGGACAGATTATGGCCAAAATTATGCTGTGACTTTTAATACCTAGAGCTATTTTCTGCATGGGGAGAAGGGTTGTGTTGGGAACAGCACCAGCAGTCCTTCCCCATCTCATAATTTCTAATAATTTCAACTATGATGCTCTCAATGCCCCAGTCTCATCATCCATCGTACATTTATGCAATTGCTCCCTTTCCTTTGACCTCCAAATCTAATTAGTGACTAACTGTTACTGATCTCCCCCTTTAAAATTCATCTCTGGTGCCATAACTCTACCCAAGTCTCTAGTCATTTCTCTTCTGTATCACAGTAATGGATCTATAGGGCGATTGTTCACCCTGGTTCTGTCCATTGCAACCCAGTTAACCAGTCTTATGTGTTGTTCCCTCAGAGTACCTCTAGTCATCTTCTGTGACCCAAATCAAATGCCATCTTCTCTGAAGTCTTCCCAGATATGCCAGAGTTGGACATTCCTCACTCTGCAACCCTGGGAACTAGTCAAATAGTAGGATGTACATAATGTTACTTCACTGCACTTTAAATTCCTGTGGTGTGGGCTGTCTGTTAGTGTTCTTTGCATGTATAACACCAACAATGATTCTGGTGCACAGTAACTACTCAGCTAACCTATGAATGAAAGTACATCAGCTAACCTAACGAATGAGAAGTACAGTTGAAGGTGGGGATGAATGAGTATAGATGAATAAGTAAATGAAAGAAAACTGACTCTGTTGGGACTTTCAATTGCTGGCCTGACCAAATGCAAACATATTGGCATGGTTGATGATGTGGTGCCCTGCTCTTCCTTCTACTAAGCTTAATTCTAACACCTGCTGCTTTGGTCGTGGTTTGGAACTTCCTTTCATGCATTTCTTCATCTGTTTTTCTCATAATCTGCCCCAGTTATCTTGGCTTCTATAACTCAACATTTCTGCATATATATAACTTGTGAATATAATCATCACAATCAAACAAGGAGAATCTATGTTTTAAACATTTATTTTTATTTATTTATGCTTACAAGAACTGGGGTGTAGGCTACAGGTCTGGGGAGTGAGAGGATTCACCAGAGACAGATTGAGGAGCAGAACAGGCAGATACTGTAATATACTATAATATACTGCAATATACTACTGCGGGGAGCAGCATGGCAGGCTGTGCCATGTGGGTTACCTCCCTGGTGATGGCTGACAATAGCTTGATAACTTGAAACTTAACCCCAGGAGACCTGAAGAGTCTATTTCTTTTAACTATCATTTACAAAAGCGTAACTTCCCATCCAAGAGTTGTTGTAATTCACTTAACAAACTTAGCTTCAGGTGTCCAACAACCAAAATTTTGTTTTCAAAACTCACATGTGATCTTGTACACTTCATTACTTCCCTGAACCTTAGTTTACTTACTTTTAATAAATGCAGATCAAAAACTATTAGATACTTCATCTATTTGTTGTGGTTTCCAACACCAACAACTGGTTCACTAATTTTCCAATTCTTACCCTGTGTTCAGCAATTCAATTCAATTCTGAAACTCTGTTCCTCTCGTTAGTGTCAGATTGCAGAAGTTAAGCGGCTCAGTTACACAAGACTGCCCCATGCCCTCCTTCAGATACCAGTCTGAAGTTCTGGGCTTCTTTTACTTCTCACTGACTGCCTGTCTGCAATCTCAGATTTCCAGGATCACCCCCTAAGGTTTAATAATCTCCTAAATATCACACATTATTCAGAAAGGTGCCAATTTATGTTTCCCTGTTGTTGCTCAGGGTGCAAACGGATAGGTGCATGGAGAGGTAGTTAGGGTGAGGTCAGGAAGGGCGCCCAGTGCAAGAGCTTATGCCCCTTGGAGTCAGGGTACATCATCCTGCAGCTACAGGGATCCTGTGTTTGCTAGTCCGGAAGCTTAATCAGATCCTTGTTCAAAAAAGTTCAACTCCATCTCCTCCATTTCCAGAGGTCAGTGTCATCTGAGGGATCTAACCCTTTTTGAGGAGGAGTCCCACCCTTGCTGACTCCAGGGGCCACAGCATAGGGAGGGAGCAGCATAGGACAGAGGAAAAACAACTCAAAATCCAAGGAGAGAAAGAACTAGAAGGGTTTACACAGGAGTGTAGCATCTTTCTAGGGCAGCCTCACATTTATTGGGGATCAGGTTCAGGGAAGGTGGGAAAGTAGATGGAGGAAAATATGTGGTGAGGATGTGTATTGGGGATGCGTGATAGGCTGGTACCAGCTAGCAGGTCATGAATAGGGGCTGTTTTTTGGGGGGCTGGAGTGTTCCTGGTGATCAAGGCATCCTATCTCTAGCCCAGATCTCACTTAACTTTCTGTCAAGGTGGTCTAGCTGGTTATGCTAATCTGGTCATAAAATCTGTCTGCTGTCTTCAGCACTTACTGGTTTCCCAGTATGTTCCTCATACCAACACTTTCGCCCTGGTGAGAGGCCCCCTGCCTGACTCTAAGTTTTAACTTAACCAGCAGGAACTCTGGGCACCAAGACAATATCCCTGAGAACAAGGGGTCTAGGGACCCCACACACCCTAAAGGGGTCCCACCCTAAGCTACCTCATTGGTGTAAACTCAGGCTAGGTCCAAAGGGGCTCTTCATGAATAACAAATACTTTCCTTTGGCTTAGGAAATTCCAGTGATTTTTAAGAACTCTGCCAGGAACAGGAAAAATACCAAATACATTTCTTATTGTACCAAATATATTTCTTATTATGCCATATGATGAATAAATGGAACTCTGTAAAATAAAACTTAGCAAAAGATTTTAAAAATAATTTTGTGCTTTATAAGGTACTAAATGTTGTTGTAGTAAATGGTTTGAATTGCTTGTGTTCTCAAGACTCTAAAGCACCAGGAAAATAAAAATGCCCCTCCCATCAAGACTGTATGTCTAAAAATAAATTCAGTAAATAATGAAAGAAAAAAAAAAAAGACTTTGACTTAGCTATGTCTTTCTCACAGTATTTCAAAATATCCCAACAATAATAACTTTCCCAACAAATAGCCCATATTTTGTCAACCAATATACTGTTTATGAAGAAACTTCATGATCTCCAAAACTGACATTCCTAGATGTCAAACCATCATCCTCCCTAAACAGGGGAATAGACTGTGGTTCAAAACCAACCAACTTTCTTTTGGTGTCAAGACTAGTAAACTTGGAAAAGGGATTCAAACTCAAAGCTATACATAGAAGTCTGCAACCTATTCATAGCTCCCGGATGCCATAAGACAGAGGTTCGCGAGTTAGATGCTTATGCCACTGGTCACCCCAACTTACAGTAAAGGCAGCCTCTCCGCAGGTGCCGCATGTGATGTGAAAGGACACAAAGGAATCACATGCCGATCTGGGTGTCTGTGCAGAGCACCGTCCTGTTGGGGTCAGCAGGTTGGCTTTTTGCCATCCAGGGATGATGCCTCTTATAATGAGGAAGTTAAAAAGATAATTATGGAAATTAATTCCTGAACTGCTGTGGCCTGTGAACTCTCCCAAGCAGAACTTTGAATCTGAAGGGCACTGCTGCAATGCAGAGCAGAGGCAGGAAAGCCTTTCCTTAGCAATCTCTTGGGGGAGAATTGCACTCCTTTTCATACAGCCTTCCACGGTGTTAGTCATAAGAATGTGCGTGTGTGCGCGTGTGTGTGCACATACAGATTGCATGTCGATGAGCATTCCTGGCACCTGACACAGACAGATGTTGTGTTAACCAATTAACTTATTGGACTAAATCGGCCAAATCAAAGTAAATGGCATCAACTTGCTGTACAAGGAGAGAAATAAATTAGGACAAGCATGTTTTAAATGTCGGTCAGAGTGAAGGGATGGAAAGGGAAAGAAGAAAAGAGAAAATGGAATCTAATCCTTAATCTACTCATTTCTTCCTATTCCCAGAAACTGCCTAATCTAGTTTTCCAGATAGATTAGAAAATACCCCAGTTTGCAGAAGCTTGTCAGTGCCCCACCACACTGCTCACCCAGCCGACGCCATGCTCAGGGCATGGGGAAATTCAAGATCAGTGCTGAGAAATGCATTTCCTAGGTTTTAAAATATTCTTTGGGCATAATCTGATTTCTTTTCAACCAGTCTAAACTCCTTCCAGCTCTGTGCTTCAGCTAATATGAAGAGCAGTAAGCATCCTCCAAATGTGAATTTTCCGAGAGGTCACTACAGAACTGTTCTTTGGAATTCTTTGTAGTTTAAAGGGAAACATCCACAAGTCAGATGCAGGTATCACCAAAAAAAAAAAAAAAAAAAAAAAAAGAAGGAAAAGGACCACATATTTCTATTTTCTAATACTGCCAAGGTGCATACCTCCTATAATTTTCAGAGACCCACACTATAATTCACTCTCTGTCCTATGATCTGCCTCTTTTCTCTCTCATTAGATTTAATTCAGTAATCACACCCTATAAGCCATTCAAGCAGAAATACCCTTGCTGATTGTAACTTTCACCAGTTAGCCCATGAATATTGCTGCACCGTGTGTGTATACGTGTGTATCTGCATACTAGAGAAAGAAAGGGATACTGTCTCCATCAGGCCAGCTCCACCTTATCTGCCTTCTCACTGTGTTTTCAGCTTGGTCTCCTACCAGTCCCCTCTGCCCACGTGGTACCCTTGAGAACTGGCATTCCATCCTGCAGAGCAGCTGTACCAGAGGGCGAATCCTTTTCCCTCACCAGACACCATTTGTGTTGTGGGAAATTCCTGCTCCTCCTTTCAATTTTTTTTTGTTTTGTTTTTAATGACCTCAACAGCTGGGCCTCCCTGGTGGTGAAAAGGGTTGAGCCACCATAGTGTGGGGCTTCTGCAGCCACAGCAGCACAAGTTCGATCCCTGGCCAGGGAGGGGACCTACATGGCGCAGCAGACCGCTCCTGCCTCCCCTGCTGCTCCCCTCAGCAGGGTATTTCAGTCTATCTGCCTGTTCTGTCCCCAGTTCTGTCTCTGGGGAGTCCTCTCACCACCCACCCTCACCCCCAGGCCTCTGGCCTGTACCCCAGCTCTTGTATGCATAAATAAATAAAATCTTTATAATGACCTCAACCCTAAGCACAGTGCAGACCATCACCCCTCCTTATGACTTTGCTGTCTTTATGTTAGGCTTTATAGAAATTTCTCTCTAAACCTTTCCCTTATGTTTTAACATCTTTCTGTGTTTCAACATCATCTATCTGTTTTTTGTCCATGTTGCTCTTTGAGTCTCTTGCTGAACCCCAGTTTGTTTCCTGTATGTGATTATCTCTTGCTTATCCCCAAGTGAACTTGTGAACATGGTTTCCTTTTGCTTCCCTTACCTCTGGTGTGGCATGTATATGTCAATTCTCATTTCCTCTGGGAGAGGTGTAAGGAGTAGCAGTTGCTGAATGGCGTGTGCATTTTCGTTTAGAAGATGTATCTGTGCCTCTCCACTGCCTTGTTTCGTATCTTTATGCATGAGCAGCATCACTCAAGCCGAGCTAAAGCTTAACAGCCTGAAACTGCACAATGCACATCCCATAAAAAAATGGTTCGGGTTCCCAAATGAATATGAAACATTGATTTGTATGGTAGAGAAGTTAAAGGGTCTAAGGAGGCCAAGATTTTGTATTTTTAATAGTTTTCCTTTATATGGGAGCCTAAAGAATTGTTGATTTACATTCTAAAAGATCACACAGAAGCCATAGCATTGTGTCCCTTTATACTGAACAATGAATCTGAAGATTGCAAATGCATATTCTAAGGGAGAAGTAAAAGGAGGCAGCAAATCTCAAAGGTGGTCTCACTGTTACTTGGGGCAAAGGCAGGGCCACCCATTTGACACCAGTTTGCTCCTGTTTCCCCATCTAGCTCTTATCTGTAGCCTCTGGCCATGGTCATGTCATTTCCCATTTTCTCTTTCCCAGCAATGAATGGACATGGTTCTTTTCTGCAGGGAAAATAAAGAAAAACATGGTGAGATAGGACAGGGGGAAATGAAAGGGGAGGAAATAGACAACAAACAGACCTAGGTCTGAGCAGCACATTTAATAATTTTTAATTTCTACACACTTGGATCAGTATATATTTTATCTTATATAACTGTGTGTATATGCACACAAATAGTAAAAAAGTTTGCACATATACATGCATACATACATGAATGCAAGTATGAGAAGGATAAACAAAGAACACAGACTATATGGCAGTAAACACAATTTTTCCTTAATGGAAAGTTAAATTCATTAATACACACTGTATATTATGAAATAATTTCAATCTTAGAGAAAAGTATTTTTTTACAAGGATTTTTTAGGATATGTAAGTTAAAATATGGCTAACTATTAGGTGTTCATGCATAGGATAGCTGCGTTGATATGAAATAGCTAATATAATGCTCTCAATCATTCTCAAAATAAGTGGTTTTAGGCCGACTTTATGTATTTTTATATTTTTAATGAAGTACCTTTGTTTTACATCCTTGTTACTGTTTTGACAGTGCAGGGTTTCTGTCACCTCCACCAAAGCACACCCAGTCCTCCACCATAGCCCACTGTGCTCTGTCCCGCCCACCAGTGCCCATCTGTCCAGTCCCCTCTGCCACTCTTGACACTCTGGGATGCCTCAGGGCTAAGATCAGCTTTCAAGGGTTGGTTTAAAGTTTGTCTTTAGCCCTATTTTTTATAGATAGGGAAACTGACATTCATATAATGTAAATTCCTTCATTTAGCTGTCATTATCACAAGTAAGTTGTGAACACTAGATTTTATTTCAGATGACTTGATTTCAAAAGATATAATTTTTTCTGGATTTATTTGGGGATACTTTTTTCTGTCCACAATAAATGTCTTCTCTGTTGACTCAGCTACTGTGTATAGTTAAGAATGGACTTTTCTTAACTGGTCTTAAATGTTAAATTTTTCTGGTCAATATGGTATTTAGATACATCAATCCTCACAGATTTTTTAGGCATTTTTCACACTCTGTAACTGCTCCAATGATGTTCCTTGAATAGCCCTTTTGAGGATAGACAGAAAGATGCCATTCAATTGAGGTCTAGAACATGGGTCTGGGGTTATCTGGGCAGGGAATTGACACCAATTTGTGCCTGTTTTACATCCCTCCTTATAGGGTGAAGTTTCCAGACAAAAGAAGTGCCCTCCTGGCACTCATACTCCACCTCCCAGACCATGCTCTATGTACCTGGCATCCTGGAATTTCCTGCCCAGAGAACCCCAGGCCAATATTCTAGGTTTCAATTGATTGGCCTTTTCATACCTATCTTCAAACGGCTGTCCAAGAACATCTTCAGGGGCAGTCTCAATTCAGGGGCCATTACAGAGTGTGAACATGAGGATTAAGGACCCTCAAAAACAGATTCCCACATGAGGACTAGTCAGGATGAAGAGAGAAGTCCCCTCAGATACAGAATTTCAGAGTTTTGAGGTTGTCTAAATTGAGACTCAACCTTCTAGGAGGATATAATGGTATTATTTGGATATACAGACTTTCATTTGTCATGTTGCCCTAGGCCTCATATGAAGAAACAGAACTGAATATCTCATTACTCTGATTATACTTTACTGAGGAGAAAAAGTAGTGGTGCTTTCTGGGACTTTCAAATTTAATTATAACTTTAAACATAATTTTATGTGATACATGTTTCTCTGACCTTGGGGAGCAGGTCTGATACCACAAAAGCTGTTTGAGCCTGAACTTATAGAAGGAGACTCCTGGAGCACCAGCTTCTCTCAGGTGTCCTCTTCCTGGCGGTAACGCCAGGCGGCTCATATCTGCTCACTGGATCCCATAAAAATGTGGCTCCTTAGAATGGCAGCCTTAGCTTCTTTTAATACTGACCTTTTAGAATCATGTTGAAGACTAAATGGAATAAATATAAAATGCTAAGTGCAGTATTTGGCACAAGAACTCATCCTCACATAGCTGAAACACAATAGATGCCAGTTTCCTTCTGTCCCCTCCCTTCTGCCAGAGCCATGCTTTTCTGTTAGGGCGGAAACATGAGTCTTTCATAACTGGGGTTAATTTAACTTTTTCCTCCCACGTTCTGTTCAACTTCTTGCAGCGTGCACATTACCACCCTTCACCATGTAATGAATGGAAGATGCTATTGAGACCTGAGATGCCTTTATGTCTAGCCTCTTACCAGTCAACCTAAAATCCCAACACAACTCAAGAGCTACCTGCAGTGCCCCATTCTGGCTTTTTTTGTCCTTATCCTTGGATTTGTTGTATAGTCCCCACCAGATCTACCCCATGCACACACTTCCCCGAAACATGGTCACTTCATCTCTGTCATTGGGCTTTTATTCCGATGAAAATGAAGCGCTTATCCAGGAGAACTGGCCTGAGTTGTTGCAAAATGTCACAGCCCATTTGCTTAAAAAAGTAAAACTAAAGTCATAGGCCCTATTTATCTTTAGCTTGCCGCAGAGAATGGCAGTTGCTGACTTTAATCTATTGTGATGAAGCCTTGTTTAGCCTAAAACCCACTGCTTTTCTCACACACAGATGTAGCACTAAAACCACCAGAACAGTCTTGTCTGCTGCCTGAGCTAGAGGTGCAGGAGGTTGTCTTTCCAGAGAGAATTTTCCATTTCTCATTCTCTTTTTCCCATGCTCTTAGCATATCAAGAGGGCCTTAGATTTGGGATTGAGGTTCTTTTTTTTTTTTTGAATTAGATCAGCATGCAGTCTGTGGTACCTTTCAGATTTAAATATGCAACAGCTTTGTTCAGGGCAATATGAAAAGAAAAGTATGCCCTGTAGTCCTGGCTGTGTTTTCAAACTGAAAGTGATGAGAGGAGAGTACAACCAGAGGCAAGCATTCTGAAGATACTATTATTAGGGGCATTTCTCTGTTGATTTCTTAAGCAGCCTTTGCATTAACAAGAGTTTTAGTATTAGGATAGCTTAATGAGGTGCTAATGAGCAAAGAAGAACTGAGCCCTCTGTTAAGTCCTCCATACTGCATTGTTTATAGGGGGTCAAAGGTTCTCTGCATATTTCTACATGAACCAAATAATTACAAAACTTTCTAATCCCATTTCAAATATTATCCAGCTATCTTTATCGTGTTTTCAACTTGTGCACGTGTGTGCGTACATACACACAAGCACAGTGTAAGCTGGTGTAGGCAAAGTGGACTAGAAGTGGATTATAGAAAATGGAAAGAAGCTGATCCCCTCATCTCTATTCATTTCTCATAGTGTTAACCACTGACTTACTGACAATGAATTTGTGCTCAGCTTGAGTCATCACATATTTCATCTGTAACCGACAGGTTACAATCTACCTTTTGATGTCCTGCTGGCATCATATGTGACACAATTGTGATAGCTGCTGCATGCTGGACATGTTCAAGAGGAACACTTGGGGGAGGACGTCCCCAAAAACTCTTAAATAGCTTTATAATATTCAGCAGGGCTTGCCTTAAGCCAAGAGACAAGGAAGCTAGCTAATTTTAACAGCATTGAGAGAGCCTTTTTTGCACACTAAACACAATGCAGTACAGAGATGGAGTTCCTAATCCAATTAAAACCCATTTATTTAATAAAAGAATATCAATCCTTTGGACCTTAGAATGAAGGTTGCACAATAGATATCACTGAAAGATGTTTGTTTAACACAGTCATTCAAATTCATTTCTGGGGTGATTTAATTAAACATGATAAAATATTATTGTGTTCTAATTCTCTTGAGAATATGTTTTTACAAATATCAGTGTTATTTGCTTCCAAATATACTGAGGCAACACTTTAAGTTAGGTCATTTTCAAAAACAAAATATGATAATTTCTTATGTTGGTATGGTATTAAGTGTTTCTAACACCAAATGTATTTTTAAACACTTCCATCATTTCAAAATTATTTATGATGGACCACATAGGGCTCAGAAGGAACAATCCAGACCAATCTGAAAATGTAGAAAGACTGCTATGATGAAATTGGCATTTCGATGAGGTTCAGAATGAAGAAAACTAGTTCCTCAAGTAAACTTAGAAGCCATATTTTATAGGTACAAATAATAACAGCAAAGCTTTTAAAGAGTAGGAAAATTTAGGTCATTTTTTACATGAAGTCTGTAATTTTGTTTAGCTGAAATTTTGGTCATGCTGTTTCAATTCTATGTCATGTAGGGTCTTAAGTGTCAGGTAAAGTAATTAGGACATAATTGAAAGTAGTGAGTGGCTAATGATGGCTTTTAAGCATAGTTTAATAAGGTGATAGTTGTATTCTAAGAAGATTAATCTGTCAGCAGTGTGTAGAAGTGAGAAGACCAAGTATTTCAGGTAAGGGACAGCATGTGTCTCAATTACAGTGATGCTAGTATGGAAAGAAATCTGTTTTGTAGGTGAACTGCAAAGACTGTGATGAAGCACTGCATGTGGCCATGTAGGGAAAAGGAAGTTTAAGAGGTTATGGTTAGAGGTGTATGGTTTAGAACTGATGCCTGAAATACTGAAGCAAAATGAACAGCAAGGGCCATGAAGAGAGAGTAATCAAATTTGGCTCTGGGTATTGGATGAGTGGATTGTGTAACAAAGTATCATTTTTAAACAAAAGTCATTAAAATCATGGACAGGGTTATGCAGATGAATTGATTTAGAGACAAATAGTTCATTCCTACATTCAAAGAGATGCCACTTAGGGAGTATAGCCCAGTGGTAGAGCAGCCAATTGCACAAGGTAATAAATAGGGAAGATGATGAAATCGCTAAAGAAAAGATTATATACAATGAAGAGTGGGGTACATGACATATTTTAGGGGCATATATAATACACGCAGGAAGCAAAGAAAGTTGTGATTCATTGTAACAGACAGGCGACAGCAGCAATGTTAAAGTAAGTAGAAAATGATAAAGGGAGCTCAGAAGACTAAAACCTTCCCAGAAGCAAGTGGATTCACTTGCTAGAAGCTTCTTGGGAGTCTTCTGAGAACATAGCTTTAGAAGCAGACTTCAGACATTGAAGAGGTAAAATCTGGACAAGAGAGAAGGGAGAGAAAGTTTGTAGAATGGGGCTTCAAGAGCACAGATGAGAGAATTGATTGGAAAAAAATGGCCATTTATTTCCCCTCAAAACAGATTTGAGGGGAAACCAGGTATGTCTATATACTTGTTTGTTGCTTTATCTGTTTTTGATTTGTTTGTTTTTTTGGAATAAGGATTGAATATGTCTGTGGAAAGTGGATAAAGCAAGTGGAGAAAGGATTGAAACTAGAGAAAGAGAAGGAGAGGGGAAAGGAGGCTTGGAGGGATAAAGATTCCTTAAGAAGCAAAAGGGCTTTCAGTTAAGATTCTCGATGAGAGTGTAATTTGCTATGAAAAGAAAATGTACCCTTATGTTTCATATGTGAGTAAAGAGTAAGGATTGTTACAAGTAAAGAGGAATCTTGAGAGAGAGAGCAAATTTACTAGTCCTTTCTTCATAAGAGCTTTTAATCTGGGAGTGAAACCATCAAGACTGTAGTTCCCTATAGATAAGGGGAAGAAAATAGAGTAAGAAAAGACCTGAGCACCAGCCAACATTTTTTTTGGGCTGGTTTGCCCAAGGTCAACTGAGCTTGGAAATCTTTCATACCTAGTGTTCTTCTTCTTCTTCTTTTAAATTTTTATTTATTTTTGTTACAATGTTTGCTTTCTTTTCTAGTGGAGTCCCAATAGAATTCCCATACCAATTCACCTGTGCATCATCACCATAGTCCCTTGTGCTCTTCCCATCCCTAGTGTTCTTAACTTTACCAGGGAATGTAGTCAACCGCAGCATCTGGAGCACTAGATGTGGCAGGACTGCTCCTGCCCACTTCAGTTGCCATCACCTTAGGACCATGGAGAGACCACCCTCTTACACCAACTATGGAAATTATAATTGGAAGTAGAGCTGAAGCAAATTTTTTATTTTGTTTTAAAATCAAACCAACTTAAAGCAAGAAAATCTGTGATGAAATGGAGGCCATTCCTTCTATCTCCAGGGAAATAATCATTTATTTTTGGGTGGGGGAAGGTGTAAAAGATTTAGGTCCGGTGGAATTGTTGATGGAAGGAATATCTATACTTTAATGCAGATATTTTAGTGTAAATAAACTCCATGAGGATGAGGCTAGTTTTGACATTTCTGAGGAAAACAGGAGAGCATGACATCATAGCCAGAATAGTTTGATGAAGTGCGGCTGGTTCTGCTGCTAGTGTGAGAACTCTTGATAAACATTAGGTACCTCAGCTAGGACTGTGCACTCAGCATCCTTTCCTTGAATATTCTTTTCAAAGGTAGACTTCCCAAAGATGCAACGGGACCCCATAGTCCCCTAGATTAAATGAACAGAATCCAGTTGACATTAGAGTACTGAGTCTAGTATAAGAAAACACTTTTTCTTTGGGATTAGGTCATATTTGGTAAATTTTATGGAGTCCTGAGGAAAGTTTAGACATTGCCATCCAGACGTTCCACTTGACTAGCAAATCTGAGAGTGATGATGTGCTCAGCAGATCTACATAATAAAGCTGCTGCTCTTTGATTCTGAGCTTTAAAAATTGTGAATACCCATTTTTACCCTCTCACTAATCCTTTCTTCAAAACAAGGATTTCTCTTGAAGAAACTGCATCATGCATCCTACTTAATATATCTTCTTCTTGTCACATTAATCAACATATGTTCCAGTAATGTAGCAGTTGAATTTCAACTTCATAGTGTATGTGGGAATCTCTGAGATAAGCGCATGACTTCAGTAACTCCCCACATCTGTCTAGCATAAAAGCTGTCTGGAGAGACCCAGACAAGGGTAGGTCTATGTTTATATAGAGTCCCTTTTCCAGTATCTTCAATCCCAGCCAGGTCTCATGAATGGGAACTTATGTGTTATTTGTATTATGCATGTCTAACTATTGAGGGTGGACAGAAGGGTCTCATTAATCACCTCCACTAATCCCAAGTTATTCACATGTTTTCTTTAAAGACTTGTTTATTTATGCATACAAGAACTGGGGTGCAGGCCAGAGGTGCAGGGGGTGAGAGGATTCACCAGAGACAGTGGGGAACAGAAGAGGTGGATTCCCTGAAATACATTTCTGAGGGAAGCAGCTGGTAAGACAGGAGAGATCTGCTGCACCATGCAGGTTAGCTCCCTAACTGGGAGTTGAACTCAGCCACTGTAACTGGTGATAGGTTCATAGTGCTGAGACTTTAGCCCCTGTGCCACCAGTAAACCCACTTCTTTTCTTTTTTAAATGTAGTTTAAAATGGAATGGAAATTCCCTGGGTAGGCCCACATTGGCCTCTGACACTATTACCCTAGGGACTCAACAGTTTACTCAAGTAACCACCTGCTAGATAGGAGTAAAAGTCTGCTGGGTTGACTTGGGAATTTGAAAATTAATTTTTGAATCAGGTGTGAGGCTGAGAGTTCATCAATTCAGCTGGGTTGCACTATGAACAGCCTTCACATCTCTCTGTAACTCGTAAAGCCCCAGGAAGGTCATACAACCCCAAAGGTACATTTAATATATATTTTAGTTCCAAGATAATAAACATGTCTGGCAAAGATATCGGGCCAGAGTTAATAATTATAGTGTTCTTTTCTCTTTAGAGTCTTGGAAACTTCCAAACAATTTTGCCTCCTTTTGGCAGAGTAGAATCAATTTATGAGCCAGGGCGTTCATGAGCAACTGCCTAGGTACAATGATTTGATAGAGGGCTGGATTGGAACTGTACCTCCAGACTAACAATAGCTGCATTCTTACCATGGCAACACCTTCCTATTGGATTTTGGCTCATTTACTTAAATTGAGAACACAACTTCATAGATAAAACACAATCCACAGAAACAAAATTGCCTAATCGCCAAAAAAACCTTATAATGTAAAGATGTTTATTTGAGAAAGATTGTTGGTGGATTTTCTAAGCCCCTAATGTTAAACTTTGTATTTTATGAATAAAATCAAATATGGTATTTGGGTTAGAATTCACTTCAGTATGTACAGCAAAATTTAGTTGAAAAAATAGCAAAGTAGAGCTAGACTATAATGAAAGGATAAATTATAATAAAAGGATCCCACCTTTTCAAAAGAGTTTAATTAATAAACCAGTTGGTTGTAAATTGATAGAACTTGATGAAGAAATATATTCAAATTGTATAGGAATGTAAGTATTACCTTTTTTAAGTTGGGTTGCATAGAAACCATATTCAAATGCCCAGGTAAGGCCCAAAACATATTTTCATTAAGGTTAGTGAAAATTAGAATTTCTTTTTCAGTATATTAACATAAACCTCATTTTAAAAAGAAGAAAAAAATAGTTAAATAAGTAGGTCAAATTCAATTTGGAATATCATTTAAAGAATGGAGTTTACAGTTTGATTAACCAAGGCATAGCATATGATTCCTATTATATTGAGTTTTATCTTACTTCATACAGAAGGAATATCCTTGAACAAGCAATTTATTAAATTTTTTGGCTTCTGTGTAAACTATTGTAAAAGACATGACATCATTTGACTATTAAACATATACATTATTTTCTAGCCCATGTAAAATTGTATAAAAGTTAATTAACACTATTTGATAGGGTACTAAAACATGTGAAGATTTAACTTTATGTATTTATATTTCATTCTGATCTCTTAATCAAACTATAGTTAGTTTTTCAATGAAATAATCCTTTATATTGTAATGGCACAAAATTTGTAATACAAATATAATAATACTACATCTATGATAAAATACACATTTTCCCAAATAGTTGATTTAAGAAGTACCATAACACAACTCATTGGAAAATTGGACTCAGAGATTTTTAAAGTATAAAGAAAGACTAGGTTATACATTGTTTCTGCAAGTCCGTGATGAGATTAAATAAACTTACTGCTTCTAAATATGTTTTAAAGTAAGCGCAAGTGCTGCTCTTCTTATTCTACTTTTTAACCCCACAACTACTAATTTTCAGGTGTGCAAGACTATATATCCGAAAGCTAGAATTCAAAGACCTAGAGCAGGAGTCGAAATTGCCTGACTGGTTTATATGCCCTTCACAGTATTTCCTAAATAAAAATACTACACTACCTGGCCTAGGATCTTTGACCCCATAGCATTGTGGGAGGTAGGCATTAAACTGCTAAATTCTGATGCCATCTGTATGACTTAAATCCTGAGAGATATATTGTCTCTGGTGCCAAGGCCAGAATCAACCTCAGCTGCCAAGCGCTAGAATGAAAGAGGAATGTAAACAGCTTGATGGAGGGGTGGTTCCTGGTGCACCTGTGGTTTTGACAGCTTTTGCTGCTGCTTGAGGAGGAAACAGGTTGCCTGTTTGTTCTTCAAGAGCACTTCTGGCATCCAGGTATTAGCAGGCATGCACTGCCAGCTGTGAAAGAGGCTGCTTCCTCGTCACTTCAGAAAAAGATGCTCCTACAGGAAGACCCCTCTTGCTATTTCATTCAGGGAGCCTGAGAAAAGGAAGACAAAAAGGATCAAATGTGAAGCCCAGGTTACCCGAGGGGCAGACGTCTGAATTAACTTTTGTGTCTAAGTCTTTTTACTTTCAAACTCAACAGTGCTACAGTAGATGAGAATGATTTCATTGCAGTAGTTGTTTAAACAAGATTCCACCAATGAATGAGTTCAAGAAAAGACTAGATACAGATTTGCTTTTGACTGCCTGTATCCATAAACATCCAGTGTTCTATCCTGCTGAAGAGAAGGACTCTTTGTTAGAATGCCATAAAGGCAGAAAAATAAAATATTATATCATCAGGTCTACTTACTCTTTAAAATTTTTTTTCTTGGAAATTAAAGCTTATTTAGGAAAAAAGATATAAAGCATAAAGACTCCCAGGTATATGGTACCTGGGAGGGGCAAAGAGAGCTTTTTGAAAATTTTTAACTGAAAAAAATATGTTCCATGGTCTGTCACTGTTGCATATATTATTTATCCCATGACTAAATTAGACATGCATATGCTTTAAGATAGATGTCAAAAAAAAGAGGAAAATGTATTTCTTAACAACTATTAGATCTATTATAGAACTTCAACACTTAAAATGATGTGGTTTCATTGATATGATGGATCAGTAAAACAGAGTCTAAGATAGACTCAAGAGTCTAAGAGAATGTCATGTATGATAAAAGGCGCTTTTAAAAATCAGTCTGAAAGAGGTAGATTATTCAAGAAACTGTGAGACAGGTGGCTAGCTACTAGAAAGAAATACATGCTGTATTCCTTTCTTATATTAAAGACCTTGTTTTAGGCAAAAGTAATGAAGGATGAAAGACTTAAAGTAAAAATTAAATAGCATCACAAAAACGCTGAAGAGCAGTTTGAATAATCTTTGAGTGAAAAACTGTTTTTAATAACATCATAAAAATTAGAAACAAGCGATTTAATTTATCATATAAACCTTTAAAACTTTTCAAAATTAGCAAAATATTCACATCCTTAACATGTGAAAAATATTACTAATCAATAAGAGTAAAATATAGTAATTTCAGTAGAAAACTTGGAAAAAATTCATATTATACAAAAGACAAAGGATGAACCAAAAATGGCTAGTAAAGATAATTAGAGGAGGGTAAAAAAGAGGAGCAGCGATGGAAGAGGGAAAGGGAATGAGGGAAAGCACTGGTGAGGGGAGAATTGACAGGGAAGGCACAGAAAAAGAGAAAGGAAAGAAATCACCATTACACTTAACAAATTGGACAGAGATTTGTAGAATAGGTAATTCTTTTGCACTAATATACAGTATATTCCAATGCTAATTGTGCATAGATTTGACCTAGCAGTTTCAGTTCTAGAAAGTTATTCTCGCTGTTATTACAGCTATAAAAATATTCACAGCAGAATGCTTTCTAATAGGGATTATAATAAAGAAAACAGCCTAAATATTCATCAAGGTGTTATTTCATTGAATGATGGCTCATATTATAATTGGATTTTAAAGTTACATTGAAATAATGATGTAGAATTAACTTATTTGAAAATATATTTGAACATATTGTTGATTGGAAAAAAGAATACAGAACATATGGGTTATTTTCCTAGTTACGTATTTTTATGTGTGTCTATTAATATATGCGTGTTGCATACATATCTAAGAGCCATTACAAAAGGATGCCAATGGTGTTCATTTTGAAGTGGTGGAATTTGAAACCATCAGTGTATATTTGTACATTCCTGATATTACTTCACTTCTTCTGTTTGTCACTGATACAAAATGAATGCTATTTTCAAAAGATAAAATGCATTTTACTAACTTTAATTTTGATTTGCCATGTTTGGGATTGTTTTAGTAACATGTACTTTTTACTTTGATTGATTTTCATGCATACCTATCCTAACAACATTCTAAAAACATTTTATCTGGAATTATATTTTGCCTGAAGAATTAGTCAAAGAAAGCTCTATGCCCTTATCTTCCTGTATTTGCCCGTTGATCACTTTTGGCGTGTTTGGCATTTTGTTTAATCTATAATTCAAATATACTCAGCGTATCTCATAAGATTTGATGATCTCGTTTATAATTACTTTCATTATTGTAAAATCTTGAAATTTGTTAGGTCAATAAATAGGGTTATAAATAAATGATTTTCAACCTCCTCTTTACAACTGCTCCAAATGCTTCCATTTAGTTTTGAACACATCTCAATATATCCACAAAAAGCCTCTAAACAAAATTAAGTTTAATTCACTCTAAAGGAAAGCGCTTCTACAGACCGTTTTAAGGAAGGGGGGAGCCAATTTAAATAAATTATCAGATACTCATTTTATACAGATGAGTGCCACTAATTACAATCAGTCTCATCTATTCATTAAAACTAGTCCAGCAAGCTTAGATAAACTTTGTCAGCAGTTAGTCACTGCATGTATATGCAATTTTTATCACAATATTTCTTTAAATATTTATTTTAGATTTTTTTTTAAACTTATTTAAAACACGTTCAAGGCACACCTAAAGAGGTTTTACAAAATTCCTAGCTTTTGTGTGCTTATTCCTATGTATGTTTCAATACTCTTTTCTCGGTATTCTCCATTCTCTGCCTTTAAATCGTTGGCTGTTTCAAGTTATCACATAGGTGTCTCGTGTAAGCTATAAGTACTGGGAGAATCGCTCCATTGTTCTTGCATGCTGTTCGATTTTGTGTAATTCATTTTTATTGAACTGTTCCAGGGTAGTATCATCTAAGCTATCATGTTCTCTAGGCCTTTACTGGACTTGTGATGGAAAAATCAAATTGAATTGGGCATAACACTTGTAAAACCACTACAGCATGCCACTTACTTTTCTTTCCTACATTGATAATGGAAAATCATGCACTGATTCTGTGTTGCTTTATTTTATTGCTATTGTCATTTCCCCACCCCAAAAAGTACAGTGTACAATATTCCAAGCAGAGCAGCCCTGTCTGCTTAAGCATGCTTTGTCCAAGCACACTTTTGATTGACTATATGACTTGTTGGACTGATATTTTTCTGTGTATAGCCTGCTTCTCATAACAAGACCACTGTTCCAGAAACTTTGTGAGTGATTTCCAACCAGAGAGCCAGGTGCTTCTACCACCTTATTACAATAGTCTAACCCACAACCTACTCCTTTCATAGTTTTCAATAGTTATATTTTTGTTAAACCAAGTGGATAGTTTTGTGCAACACTTTCATTAACTAAATGAGACAAAGATCATTTTTGTCTATACTTTAATCTCTAATATCTGGCATAGTGGCTGGCATATTATGGATGCTTCCTAAATATTTGTTGATTGAATAGATGTGTTTTATTTATTAGTTTAATACAGACAGACTGAAAGTGTAAAATATCCTTTACAGTTGTATTTTAAATAATGAGCCTAACAAATATGACAAAAGACCTTCTAGAATCGTGGCTATATGGTGTTTACCAGAAGCAACACTGTAAGTTTTAAACTTTAGGGTTCTTTGGGAATTCCTTTATCAACTTGCCAATTAATTTAAATCTAATGTAATTAATTTCTGAGAAACTTGCAAAAGCCTATTAGCTGGTATTTTAAACCAGCTGATACTAACTTGGGAGAGCTGGTTGGAATAAATCAGCCTATATCAACTAGATATGCTGCCCTGGCATATGTCCAAATAGAAATAGACTATTTCCAAGTTTCAGAAAAGGTAATTAAATTCAGCTTAAAGTGCATCTAAAAGTCATTGTCTGATCTACTGGCCCATGGAAATAAATAATTACATATTGTATTAATAGAGTATCTACTTACCAGGGGTTCAAAGCACTGTTTTCATAAGCAGATCTTCAAAATATTTTCATGAACTGGAAAGGACGGCAGATGTTTCTATGTATATTATTTACTGAAAAACAATACTTTATGGAGAGTCATTGACAGACCAACAGGAATCTATTCTTCTTTGAGCTATAGTTCTACAGTCTCTTCCATAGACCATATCACCCAGCAGTTTGTCACTGGTCAGGCAGCGACTTTGACTTTCTTTTTAAAAAATAGTTCATTGCACAGATGGAACCACCCTCTTCATTGCTCTCTATAACACTCAAAGGGTTAGCTTCTGACTGAGGTGCACCACAGTGTCTTCTAGAAAATGTCAAGGCTGTTTCTTTTAAATGAAAAACAAAATGCAAATTTGCCTTTTTCTTTCTCCCTGACTCACCCTCCCCTACCTTCTGCTCCCTCCATCACCACAGGCAATCACATAACATAAATATACTGTTTCTACCTCTGAATCTTTCCTTAGATCTATTTTTTTATCCTTTTATGTTCATCTACTTGTTACTGTTTGGTCTTCTGTTGACTTACAGTTTGCAATCTTAGTTGACTACCTGGACTCATAATTACTTTTTTCTGCAAAATCCTAAGTATCAACATTCAGCATTTACTGTTTTATTTTCTTTCCTAAATTAGATGTTTCAACATATAAACTATGTATCTATCAATACCTGTTAGAGAAAGTTCTTGAAGACTTTGCATCTGTAGGATAGGGCATCCTACTCATTCCTCTGCATGCAGATGACCTTGCCCTCTTGTCTGACTCATCAGGTACTCTCTTAAATGTTCTTGTCCTCACTCATCTTATAGAATTCAGTTCAATAGTTAACTCAAAACCAAACATGACTCCTTAAATGGTTAGGATCAGTGCTTAACTCTGAACTTGCTAGCATTGTAACTGCAACCACAGTGATTAGGCTTTTGCTATAAGGAGACGAGGTAGAAAGTTGGGAGCTGATGGAATATAATAACTATAGAATTATATTCAAGAATGCAACCCCCATCAAAGTTTATTCATATGAGATAAAGGAGACACTTTGTTTAATGTCATATTATTTCTGTCCCTGATGTTTTGGTTCATTTTAGAACAGTTTATCTTATATACTAAGAAACAGAATCCTGATTATGAGTCACAGTTTATCCAGAAAAAATCCATTAGCTATAGCATTCACTTTTCTGTAGACTTTGGATTTCAACAATGTGCATATATTACCTTTATAATATTAAAGTTAATTTTTAAAATGCAGTGGAAAATAGAAACAGAATTGAATGATTATTAAATAAATTTATGCATTAGAACACTGTCATTTAAATAAGTCATATTAAACCATTTTTAATGTATCTGCTCAAAAACTTAGCAGAGTTGAACAACTCAGATAATTTCATTTAGGCCACGGGAAACCAAGAAAGAAGGTGATGATAAATTAATAGAAGCAAAATCTTCCATTTACTTATGTGAATGAATGCATGCCATATATTGGTATGAATGTATAGTGATTATATACTTTCCTTTCCCCTTCATTTTCTGAAGAGAGGGAAGGGAATTTGATTCAATTTGCACAAACCTAAAAGGTCCAAAATCAAGAACAGATCATTATGAATTCCAGGTGTCGCAATCACTGGAAATGGCGATTTGATTCTGTTAAATGACTAATTCAATTAAGAGGAGACTAGCAAGAATCATCTTAGGAGAGCTCCTGAGCTCTTTACTTAAAAACTACCATATAACCTCAGGGTTTGCTGAAGTGGGTATTGTAGATAGAGAAGTCTTGGATAATTTTCTGCAATTATACTTTGCTAAATGAGCAGGACTTCAGTTCAGGTAGGAAATGCCTATGAATTCCTGGTGTCTTGAAAGAAGCCTTTGGCCATTTGGGGTTTTATGTAAATGTAATTCTTTCTGGAGCTTGAGTAACTGATCTAAACTGAGGAGTCCTCTGAAAAACAAGAAGAAGAAGAAGAAAAAAAAAGAATATTAGAAAATCCCTGGCAGCCCATAGAAGTCATCCTGATTTATCTCCAGACTAGTTCAACTTGTTATCATTCTGTCCTTTTCTCACTCAAGCATTTGCCCTGAAATACTTTCTTAGAGACAATTTGTTGAGGTCTCAGCATGTGACAGGACCTCCTTTAAAGGGGTTTATGTATTAACTGGTTTGATCTTCATAATGATGAGAGAGAATCACTACGCTCTACCACTTCTTTGTTTTCATCCAATTAAAACAAACTCTAGGACTTCCCTAGGGGACTAGGGGTTAAGTTTGCTTAATACTTAGCACTGCTAAGGCCTGAGTTTGAGATCCAGCCAGGAAAATAACCCACATATGCCACAGCAGACCTCTCCTATCTTGCCAGCTGCTCCCCTTAGCATTGAATTTCTGAATATCCACCCGTTCTGCTCCCCACTCTTACCTACTCTCATCCACCCACCCCTCTAGCCTACACCCCAGGTCACTGAGGGAAGACAGCAAATTTGGGATTAACAACATCTAATTCCCTGGCATGTGCTTTTAAAATAGATACTGTATAATTCACTCTGTATTTTGTTAATCAAACCAAATTAGAAATCAGTTACATTAGAAGGTAAGTCTACAAGGTTTCATTGTGCTGGAAAAGATTTTGCCACTTGTAAACTCCGCCAACCATTGATAATGAGGAGAGTAGGCATTTCTCTACCACTTTTGGCCTCTTTCTTATTTCTCAGTTTCTGTATGGCTATAAGGTGTCTTGCTGTATCTCACCCAGCTGGAAATCTAAGCTCTTGGTTATAATTCAGAAATTTTGTCTGCACAAACATAATTGAAATACAAGGTTGGATAGTCTCTGAGAAAGCCAAGTTAAGATGGATGTTGGACGTATCTGCTTTGGAAAGAACACCAGACTTGGAAGCCCGAGGGCCAAGTTCTAAGTCTGGATCTATTTGCTGTTCATTCTGTGGCTCTGGGTTGGTAATGTTCATCCAGGCACAAGTCACACATAAGAAAATAAAAGGTTATAACGAACGATAGATATTTCTTTTAATTCTAAAAGTCTCTGATTCACTAAAGTAAATAAAGAATATGTCTGTGAAAAAAGACAATGACAATATCTCCAAAGCTATTTAGATGACTAGAAACAAGAGGGATGACAGCATGTGATAATCCAAAGTTTTTAAGGACTTTTACATGTTAAATTCTATCTTTACTGTTACTTTTAGCTTTTACTTTAAAAAGTCTGTCTCCCAAGAAGGGACAGCAAGAGTAAGAGCAAGAGAAAGGGAAAGACAGATTACATGGCCTTATTCATTAAGTTCAAGAAACCAGTTAACATTACTTTGGGACACTTGAATGAAATTAATTTCTTTTCCAATAAATTGAACATCCCTCAACTTGGTTGTGGGTAAGTACTGTAACTCCTTATGTCTCGTGAAAAGTCTGGGCAATTGCTGTTCTTTGGAGATATGAATATTTTTGGTAGTGTCCAAGAGCCTGAACAGACTCTGTGAACCATTAAAAAACATGTTTTTGTTCCTGGAGACTCAGTTTTACTGACTGATTTCTGCAAGCAAATTGAGATTTCTATATTAAATACGGATTTCTTACATAAGAGAAGAAAAGCATGTGTTAAAGGAACAATAGATCACTATCCCTACAGCAGATGCTTACTGAGCACCTTTAGCCCCCAAACTATGCACATTCTCTTCTCTTCCTTTAGGATAGATACTTTGAAGGAAAAGCCTGATAGGCTGTGTGTTTCTGGATATATGAAATGTTTATTGATGTGGTTTACAATATAAATAAATTTAAAGATTGCCTCTTATTGTCATATGTAGTTGTACATACAGAAATAACCTTTATTTTAGAGTCAAAGAGAACCCTATATGACTGACAGTTTTATCACATATTAACTATAGACTGGGCATATGGCTTAATTGTACAGAAACTCTGTTTCTTTTTATTTTTTTTAAATTTATTATTATTATTTTTTGCAGTATCTGATTTTTTTTCTCAGGTGCAGACCTCATAGAATTTCCACCACCAATTCATCCATGCACCATCACCATAGTTCCCTGTGCTCCTCCCGCTACCGTCTCTAGTCTTCTTCCTCTCCCTGCCCTGCAGAATATCTTTGCTATATAGTTGTCTGTTTAACTTAATTTAGTTTTGTTGTGAAACTGTTTCTTAATTTAGAAAAGAGTGTTGATAACTTGGTAAGGTTGTCATGAAGATTAAACTAGGTAACTTAGGCACAGTGCCTTGCTCAGTGCTTGACATAATTTATGTCTCCAAGAAGAATCTATTTCATTGTCTTTTCCATATCTTGTTTGGGGCTTTAGTAGACCCCTTGTAGGTTACTCAAATTCTGACAAGTAAGTATATTCAGGATATGCACTTACAAGTTTTTAAAGAAAAACTCTGAAATATTGATCGATTACAAAAATGTGAGAAACATTTTGTGAAATGTCTCCTTATTGGGCTTACTATTTTTTACTTATCCAGTAATACTATTCATATACACCATGGAAATGCATGTACATGTACCTCCCCATGATCGAAGTCATAAAATACAATGTCGGAAGAAATTTAGAGATAATAAAATACAGTCATTTCAGAGTAGAGATGTTTGTGATCCATAAAGTTTGTATAGGTTATCTATTTACTGATAATCATTTTCTAACCCTTTCTTACTAGTGCCTATTATGAACCAATATTGTGTTAAGTACTGGGGGTATCATGAGGCTAGAAACCATCCTGGTCCTCAGAAAGTTCATAGGTTAGGAATGAAGAAATAAGACAAACCAAAAGTGACATTACCTCAAAGTAAGCACTGGCAGAAGCATGCACAAGGCCCAGGGACCACTAAGGGATGCTAATTCCTCATTCCCAGTGAGGGCTTTTCAGATACAGCTCCTTTCACATATAGGCTGTACCTGATTTTTCTCGGAGTTCACAGATTTTTAGAGGATACCTACTTCATCTTCATGATGCCATATTTTTAAAGAACCCATTGAATAGATAATTGTGCTAGTTATTGCCTTTCATGTAGAAAACCCCTCTCTCCCTCTGTGTGTGTGACTGTGTGTGTGTGTGTGTGTGTGTGTGTTGGATGGACATGCTCTAGTAAGAAGAACAATGATCAAAGTTACAGGGTTGCTTCAGTAAAAAAGTTTGGGCATGCATGATATCTAAATCAATATCAAAATTGAAGTCATTTCTCAAAAGACTGAAAGTAGAATGACCCATGGAGAAAGGAGATTAAAAAATATATATATGTAAGCAGGGGAACAACAATATATAATCAGTCATTCTAGAAGAGAAAAATGCATTTTGAATACACAAATATTGAATAAAAATTACAGATGAAAGGTAAGAGTCTTAATTTTGACTTATTCATATTGAAAACATATATATGAGCTTATTTAGTTTTGATCAGTTTTTTTTAATTTACTAGTTAATTATAGCATTGCTATTCGTTCGAACTTGAGGCTTAAGTCAGTGATCAAAACCATCCCCCTATTTATTTCACTAGTAATACCTCTCACACTATTTAGGATGGCTCTATAATAAGTGAGTTTGAAAAGTCTGGTATACAAGATAAAAGATCATCAAATTTCATGGATATGTGTGGACAAAGACAATAGTAAGGGCCTTAGATCCATGTCAGTTCTCATACTGACTGACAAAGAGATAATTGTCACAATAGAGGGTAAAAATACCCTTTGAGCTGTCTTTATGTGAAAACTATGGAAATAATTGATATATCACTGAAATGGGTGGATAATGACTCAGAAGGAAATCAGTTTTCACAATGGTATGGTGATATGCCTTTCTTGTCAGTTTTCAGGGATCCTTAATTTAAAAAATATTTCTAGAATATGATCACACACTGTATTTGCTTACAATCATTCCCCTCACCATAAGCTCCACAACTGTATTTATCATGTTCATTGACAAAAGGGAATTGACCTTCCTTTGTACCTAAGTCTCATCAGGAATAGGCAGACACCTGTGTTTGCTGCAAAGATAGGTCAGAAAGGGCTCATGTTTTTTGAGCCTTTGAAGATGCATCTTAGGATCTATTTTCTCATTGAAAGTTTGTTATAAATGGCTCTTTGTTTATAGATTTTAAAAAATCCTATTAGAGCTGTTTATAGTTTTGAAAACGTTATTTGCAATAGGCATGGTTATGACTGTAATTTATCTTATTTCTTATGGGAAAATTATTACTTTAGTTTTCTCTCCTAATTCCTCAGACTTGCCTAAGTCTCCTCTATTTATGCTTTCAGTATTCTTCATGATTTTTATAACATTTAAGACTATTTCATAGTTCAATAAATATTTGCTTTCCTCCTCCTCAGATCATAAGGCAAAGCCCAGGTTTCCTTTATTCACCTTACAGCATCAGTATCTCTCCTAGTAACTGGCACTCAGAAGACATGCTACAAGTTCTAGAATGAATGAAAGAACAAATGAGCCATGTGTATTTGTAAAGGACTATACTAAGTATTGAAGTTGTATCAGTATATTCAGATGAAGGTAAAGCATGTGATCTCCCTTCAGAGAGTTTGCAGCCTTCATTTGGATGGGGAAGTAGAGAAGAAGGGAATATACATAAGTCCTTATAATATATAACTTAAATGATACGTGATAAATGATTCTGAAAATATAGCAACTTTGGAGTGGACATTACTTATTTACAACATAATTTTCACTGGGAAATATGCATGCCAAATTTTGTATAACTGACTTACAAATTGAATTTTGTAATTTAAGTTGGGAATTGTTCATTATTTAGGTATAACTCTGCTATAATGTTCACAGTTATTTCAAAATTGGTACATAAAATATACTATTTAAAGCAGAATTTTAATTATCTGTAAAATAATGTCAAAAATGAATATTTCAGTACAACCTCAGTTTAAGGTAATTATCACATTTTGCCCAATAGTGAGTCATAATAAGGTATTTAAGTTTCTTATTTTTAGGAAAAAGATAAATTGTTTTCTTTATAGGATTAAGTGAAAATTATTATATGTGGGATTCATCTATTCTTGTGGAAAGATTGGTGGTTTTGATGCAGAGTGAGTTTGGTTTGGAACTCAGTCCTACTAGATTCTTAGGAAGTTTATGAATGATCTCTTGACTTATATTCATATCAAAATGGGAGTAAAAACATACTTGTTAGGATTTACATAGGATAGGATTTTGTATATGCAACAGGAGTTAGCACAACCTAGATACTCAATAAATGTTAGCTTTGATAACAATGATTATAATTAATTTTAAGCATCTACCATTTGCATATTGTTCCAAATGTATACTTGTGAACTAGAAAATTGAATCTGACTTCTGCTCTTAAAAAAGCTTATAGACTAATCTAATAAGTGTTTTAGAGTAATTTCCAGAGCAGGAAGAGAAAGCAAGCAATCAAGTTGATATGAAGACCAAAGCAATTTAATGTAATGTAAAGTGTATGACTGGAATACTTTGGAGGTAACTGTGGAAGATTCCATGAGAAAGGCATTTATTTTGTAGGGTGAACTCCTATTAGGGAGGTATAAGAAGATCCCTTAATATGGAGTAGTGAAGCCTTCTGTTTGGTTGGAGAAGGTCATAAATTATGTTAGAAGGACATAAGTATCAACAGAGATAGCAAATCATCCAAGGTCTGAGGAGAAAGAGGGGCAGCTGCATGTAGAGTTCATGGTCTCTCCAAATGTCTCTTGGGAAACTACACATTAATATCCTATGGCTGTCTAATATTAATCCCACATATTTTCCTCCTACTTTCCTACTGTCATCCTCCTTCAATAACCTTCATTTCAGTCAACAGTGTCACTCATTCACTATATTCTTTAGTTGTGAACTTTAGTATCACTTTACATTTCTCTCTTCTCTTGGCTTATGTCCCCTTATATAGCTGATCGTTTTAGCTCTGTATTTCTTTGCACTATATATACATATACATACAAATATATATACATATATACATATATATATTCTCTGCTTTTCATTTCTACAATCCCATCCTTGAAGAGCCCCTCACTACTCATTGGGGCCATTTCCAGCCATTCTGGTCTGAAGTGCCTGGTCCTTGCCACTGTCACTCAGAAAGATCTGAGCTGAGATGACTTTACCACAACAGAATGAGACTGTAACCCTTCACTAACCCTTGGTAAGAGCTCATCTCTCAATATGTGGTGCTGTGGGTGTGCCAGGAGTTTTGATGAGCAAAGCTCATATTGAGTTGGTTATTTTTCCATCTGTAAATACATTAATATTTCTCATTAATGTGGCTGGGACAATCTGGATATGGCACTCTGTGAGTCTGCCCATCTGACTATTGTATTAATATCATAAAATATGGAGGTACCAATTCTAGCTCTTGGAACTCCTAAGTATTATGGAGGCTTAGAGGAATGGAAGAGGCAGACACTGTCAAACCCTAACCTGATAATTACCTATTCAGAATATTCACTATCCCAAAGAGACTGAAACAAAACTGTCAGTTCAATACTATTTTTGAAAATGAATTGGAAGTCATTGGCATCTATTTGAACAGCAAAAGACCCAATCTGGGCTTTAAGAAGAGCTTTATAGAAAGGGAAGCATTTATCTCCCAGTTGCTTATTTTCAGCTGGGTACTGAGATTCCTGGTGAGAGGCAAGGCACACAATTCCTATATGACTTTGCAGAGTGATGCCACAGCTGATGGCCTCTTTGGTGTGAAGGAAGGAAACACTATTTTGTCTGTATCTCTGGACCACATTACACCAAGAAGATCTCTTTTGACGAGCTGGAAAAACATCTATAAAATGACTTCCCCATAACCTATCTCTACCCACTACCTTTGAAATGGTCACAACATATTTCAGTCAATCAGGGACTAGTAAGAGTTTACACCAATCTCAAAAGCCAGCTACCAAATTTTACACTTATACTAGCACAGTTGGATTAAAAATTACAGTGGAAGAGGTTTTAACAAATTCTTAAACAAAAACCAACAAATACAGGGCCTTGACATTGCTAACCCAAGGGTTGAACCTCTGTCTTAGTTGGCAGCTGCTAGTCTAAGATTTAGAGAAAAGCAATAAGACTCAATACTTTTCTTAGACACCACTTGAATGTTGAATTGCATAAAAGGCATAGTATTTTATGTGGCAAAAAATAAATGTGTATATATATTATGTAAATAAGTAAATCACAACTAAAGATTCCATGTAAAATATGCTAAATTCTTGTTATTTTCCTCTCTTTCCCTACTTTACTTTTGAGTTAGGCAACTCAAGCAACTTTAGACAATTTTTTACTCTAAACCTATTTGAAACATAATGCTTTTTGATTGCAAGGAACCAGAGAAAGATATAAGATTAACTTTGAATAAGGAAACAGTATTATGGTATTCTGGTACTTAATATATTCAGGAGAGATCTGTGGCTTACCACCTGAGAGTTGTAGTAGTAAACATAATTCAGTCTCAGTGAGACAAAAAATGCTAAAGTATATAGTGTTCCTGAGAGATTTGGTACACAATCTGGCAAGTGACCATTTCATTGTTACAGCCCCAGATGGAAAGCAGTGGCTGTACAGGGTGTGAAGTCAGCATTCTCCTGCTGTTAGCACAGAGGGGAAGCAAGATTAACAATATTCTTCTCCTGTTACTGCTCTAGAGGGGGATTGTAAGAAACAACCACTTATAACCTTATTACCCCAAAGAGGGTTTTTGAAGTAACAACCAACCATTCCATATCTATGGTACCACCAGTTTCTTTCTAACCACTGACAATTTCACTGGACATCATTCAAGAGTTTATTGACTTAATTAAGATAGTCAGTTATTTTCCCAGCCTAGTGAAGAAAGTTTTCTTAGCCGAACTGGAAGCCAAAGATGCTTCTCAGCTTACCGGGTTAACCATTATCTTAACAAAGTAAAAGTAAATAGCAGAGCCTAATGATGTTTCCCAACTGGATTTTACAATTAAACAGCATGGCCATACTATCACACTTTCAGCCTTCCTGAACACTCTACAGAGAACTGTGTCTTGCATTGATGTCGCCATTGTACAGGTTAAAGACAACTGAGGTACAGAGAATTTTAGAAACGTGTCAACTACTGATCACATTGTAGTGGGGTGGAAATGGAATTAAGTCTCCTGTCTCTTATTATAAATTATTATACTGTTTTTTAATATCTATTTCCTGGTTTCAAAGTAAACCTCCTTTTAGAACTGCTAGTATATGTCTTTGCTGGATGAGAATAAACCAACACCACTTCAGGATAAACAATGAAAATGCAGCTTTCTACCCAGGACTTAAAGAAAACATTTTACTGTCTAACATAGACTCATAAATGGTTGTACATGTAGTGAACTACTTATTCTAAGGTGGGACAATTTTAGAATTAATAAGAAAACTGTAGTCTTTTTAATGATATGGTAGTACCATTTGTAATGTATCAGTTCAAGTCAGGTTTAGTATGGTATAATCTCATACTGGTGTAGGTTTTTACAATATTTGACCCTGATTCTGTCAAATTTTCTTATAGCCTCTGCACTAGATTTTGAAGTTATAAAAGACTAGAAGACAGCTGTCTTACAGAATCCTTTATGGACTCCCTACAAATTAAAGTCCTCAAGTCAAGCCACTTGTAAAACAAAAAAATAATTTTCCTATCTTTGAATAGAGGTATATAAATTTAGGGCCAGCGGTGAGCTGACACAGGCACCAGATCAGCCATGTTTTACCCTTCAATTTCATGAAAATTTAGACATAACCTGTAGTGGAATGTAATTTTAAAATCTGTCTTGGTAATTAATAAACTGAAGAAAATATAGATAATAGAATCTACACATATTCTATAAAAACTAAGAAAATTGTACTTCACTAAGGTCATATTTTATAAGAACAGCTTGTTTCTTACATAAATGTACAAATATTTTACTTTTTTAAAGAACAAGTAATAACATTTAGAAATTATGTTTAGAAATAATGAAATTCATCCAGTATTTTCATAAGAAACCTCAAATCCTCCAGGCGATCAATCTGTGTTTACCCTCTATCTTGTGCACGAGGCAGAAGAATTGGAGTATCTCCTAATAGTTGCGTTTGAGGTGATCCTCTCTCAGGGCCTGAGTTGGTTCACCAACTCTTATACATATAGGACTCATAGAAAAATCTATCTTTTTTCCTGGTTTTTCCTCCACTGGATACTTGGTACATGATCTTGCTTTGAAGTCTTCCTTTTGTGACTATGGTGGAGGATTGCGAGTGCTTTGGTGGTGGTGTGATGTGGCGACATATATATGAAGAGGTGTGAACCTATTCCTCAAAATAGCTTACAGTTTTGAAAACTCTTAGCACAATAACATAAATATTGTATAAATGAAATGAAATTAAAATCTTCCATTTTATCTCCAGTTTCCAACAACTGGAAAGGTGGGGAAAATGCAGTAATATAGTCCTCTAGCAGAGCAATAGTTTTGGACCACTGTGTCTTTTTTATCAGTTGCTGTAACTTCTTATGTAATGCTCTAGAGGACCTCCTTGGTAATGACATCCAAATGCCTGTCTATGCTGTCAACCTCAATGTTTGTGGCTTTGCTCTACCTCTTGCTATCATCTTATTGTATCTGCAATCCTGTCTCTGCTCTCTGATTGTGTGTGCGATCACATACATAAAATTTGACCTGGGGTTAGCAGAAATTAACATTTATTTCCCACTCATCTCCTTTTGTGCTCAGAGAAGACCATCAACTATGCTAACACTGCTGCATTTTATTAATATGTATGATCCTCTTAAAATTATGTTCTTATTTTTCCATTAGAGAAAATATTGTCTTCCCCTATCCTCCAGAAGGTGTATGTTTCCTCCACAGAGGGCTTGGAGTGGGCTTTGAGTGTGCGTATGTTAAATAATGACTGGGGGTGAATGGGGGGGGGCATCTGTCAAGGGAGCAGATCAATCCATCAATTGAAATGTCATTTCTCTACTTGCTATAGGATGTTGCCATGTCTCTTTTGTGTCTCCCTCTCTTTTTTTATTCTCTTGTATTTTGATTTAGATATAAAAGCTGAGATGTAATTTAAACTGACAGCAGAATCAAACAGTGTGACCTTGCCAGGATTGTTTCAGGCCTTCAGCACAATCCACTGGGGGTAAAGTGTGGGCAGAGGGAGGGGTACGTGTGAGCCAATGAGAGAGGAGAAAGCCAGCCTCTCCAGATGGCCCTGCTGCTCACGTGTTCCTGGAGGGCTGGCTCGGCTCTGGATGTTTCCAAACTTGTCTGACTGGAGAATAAAAACTGGAGAAGGGGAAAAAAAAGAAAATAGAGCAGGAGCAAATGACAAAGATGTGGGCAACAGAGTAGTGATGCTAAAATAAGGTCTCAGTTGTGACTGTGTCAGAAATTGAATGACTGGTATTTAATGTTTCAGAACTTAGTGATGCCCAAATAGAGAGAAATAGCTAGTGTCCACTTTGGTGACAGGTAAACCAGCTAAACACTGCCTTGCCAGATGACAGATACTGAAAAGATGGCTGGCAGGAGGGCACTTAAGACTTACGCTCACAATGGACCCCCAAAGGGTTTCTGAGCACTAACTGCAATTTGTGTTTCCAGAGGAGGGATAGGTAACCTAATAGTTGTGTCTGAGATGACTAAAGACTTTGCTTCTGACTTTTTCAAAATAACTCCAGATGCCAGCATTTTAATTGGTGGCATTGATGACCTTTGTCACCACCTAGCATACATGTGTCTACCTCTAGAATCTTCTCCAGGGCTCAGTGACGTGGAAAACCAAATCAGCAGGCATTTGTGTTGTGGAATCTTCAGCCAGGCCCTCGGTAGCCTGTTGAATCATCTGGCCCAGAATAGATAGCACCTTTCATTAACCTGGAAAATGATGGGGCAATCTGACTTAATGCCATTCAGTAGAAACTACATCCCCAAAATGGAAAGTAATAAAATACAGGGCACTGAAATGTTTCTCAGCAGAAACAGCAGTAGAAAGCTAAGAAAGAATTAGAAATGAGTCTGTCATGGAAGAAAGTTCTTAATGCATATGTGTCCTGATCAGGTTTGTTATTGGATGTGAGAGCAATAATGGTAATAGTGACAGAAACTGCAAGAACAACTAGTCTTAATGAGCATTTGCTCTATACATGGCATTTTTTATGTGTTACATGTGGCATTTCATTTAACCTTCACAGCTATATTGTTAGCCGGTTGTTTTGAAGGTGGCACAGTCAACACTGGCCCATGTGGTTTGGCTCAGACTTTATCACGGAAGAGACCATCCCCTGTCAACTAGCTCAAACCCTTCACGAGCCCTGACTTTGACTTTGAAGGTAACATAGACAATGTTCTGGTCCTTTGGAAAACATAAATACAAATAAAGACTAAAATTTGAAACGCAAGCACATGAAAAGATGCTTACCTCAGTTTTTCTTTAGAATGAGATGACATATAAATTATTAAGATCCCTCAAAAATAATTGAAAATAATGGACTTGTGACCTAACTTATACTTGCTGGAAATCATAATATGAAAAGAATGATGCCAAGAATCCACAAAGGAGGGGTAAAACTGAGTTGAGTTGAGGGGAATGTAGAACTTGGAGCGGGAGCAGGGAAACGTGTGGCAAGCAGCAAATATGCCATGAACACTGAAGTAAGAGGAATGTGTTATAGCTTAGGGGCAGGGGTTGGTTGGTGAGATGAAATGAGAATGAGCACTGGTGAGGAATAAAGTGCTACAGAGTCAGATTAGGAAAGCCACAGGCAGTCTGAGGGACAGGAGACTTAATGTGGGAGCAGAGCTCTCGTCCATGTTTAAGCAAGTGGGTTATAGAGATGAAAAATAGAGTCAGAAAAGACTTTTGTTATAGACAAACTGATGGATTGAAGATTTGAGAGGTAGCAAAGAAGAATGTCATCTTGGGTATTCCTTTCCTTCTCTTGGTAGATGGGAAGAAAGATGACTTTTGGGCTATTTGGCTAATAGGGCAGAAGGAGAGGTCAGAACCTATTATGAACATAAAATCTACCTTCTGTTCATCCCACTCTCCTGCTCCATAATATGGTGATTTTGCCTAAGTAACTTGTATCTTAAAATCTGACAAGGTCTCCTTAGCATCACAGAAATTCAGCATCCTCAGCCCCTAAAAGTTGGCAGCCCTGAGTTCGCTGCTGAATAACACACCTAACCTACCCTTTAGTTAAGTGACACATGAGACATTTTATCTATAAGCTCTGCAACTTGTAGCTCCATTGTCCAAGTCTGCCATAATATGCCATTCAGACTGAATTTCTAGTCTCCTTTATTATTATTACCACTCCTCCCCTTTTCTTTTACTACCGTCTCTCCAAAGTTTATCTCTCTTGAGGGACTAAGGATTAAGAAGGACTTAAATCTTCATATTAGGTGCTTAGTCATCTCTATAGAGGTATGTGACATTAAAGATAGAGAGGAGATTATTAGTAGTGAATTGATGCAAAAAAAAAAGTCTTAATAGTGCCTTAATACCACCTCATCTATACTTGCAACAAAAGTAACCTCTAAATAGCAAGCATAAAGTCTGCAAGTGCAGCTTTAACATCTGAATACTCTGCTTTTGCAATGAAAGACAGATGCCAATAGAGCTTGTGTTGCACACAACGGAAATAAATCTGCCCTGCCTCTTTAACAGTCAGTTTGCATGTCTGAGAGATAATATATGGGTTTCCCCTGCTCATATCTCCAGAAGTGGGACTGGGAGGAGGTCCAGGGTTGAAAGGTGCTAGTTTCAGGCTTGTAAACACACCTTTCAGTCGAAGAGAGCTATCGTGTGTATAGCACACCCCTCCCCAATTCTGCAAGCTGAGCCTCATCCGTCAGCCAACTGGAATTAACACATCATTTTACTCCACCTAGTTTCCTTGACTTGGCAGTTTTTCTGATGGCCTGGTGATCATCGACCATATTCAGTCTTTTGCTGATATAGGGACCTGGAAAATGAGGGAATTGGAAAAGCAAAAGGCTATTCTAGAGAACCCAGAACAGAGCTGTCCCTGATAGCATATTTTTGTTGTTAGAGTAGAAAATAAGCATCTCTCTCCCCATTCCTGAGCAGAAGTACTTATATTCTGTGTCTCACTCCCTTATTCTGACTCTTTAACCATATTCAACTGAGGCAGTCCTTTTATTCATCTGTGTGTCCACAGGTAACTGGGGGACCTTCCTGTTTAGTGTAGCTATATAATTTGTTTGAAGAAGGAAAAAAAAAAAAGCAAAGCTGTTTTTATGGTCAACTTCATCGATATATTTTCTTTTTTTGCTTTTTAAAAGATTTATTAATTTATGCATACAAGCACTGGGGTACAGGCCAGAGGTGTGGGGGTGGTGAGAAGATTCACCGTAGAGAGCAGGGAGCAGAACAGGAAGATCAACTGAAGTACACAGCAGGAGAGGTCTGCTGTGCCATGTGGGTCCCCTCCCTGGCCAGGGATAGGGATCGAACTCGTGCTGCAGTGGCTGCGGTTTGCTTCATAGTGCGTTGCTTAACCCACTGCGCCACCAGGGAGGCCTTCAATACATTTTCTATAGGACAGGGCCCTTGGAAAGACATATTTCCTCAATTTCAGCTCTTTAGAAACCTTTTCTTCCTTCACTTTGTCACCATGGTCTTCCCTTGCCTCATCTTTTAGGAATTCTTCAGAGTACAGGGGAAAAATGCCAATTGTGAACATCCCTTTAAACATTTAAAAAAATAAGTTTCTATTGAAGTAATAGTTGTGTATGACATTTATATAAGTTTTGGGCACTCATCATTATAATTCTGTGTCTGTAAACTCTATATCATAGTTACCTCCAAAATTTTAAATGCACAGCTGCCTGTATTAACTCAATCTAATATCTGCTCTGTTTTCCTTACATTAACAATTACTCATCAATAGTAGGAAAAGAAGCATCTGAAATTTTAAAATAATTTTTAACTCTAAAGTTTTCTTGGACTTCCCAGATGGCCTAGGGATTAAATCTAGTGCTATCACCTATACAGCCTGAGTTCAATTCCCAGTCAGGGAGCTAACCCACATATGGTGCAGCAGACCTCTCCTGTCTTACCAGCAACTCCCCTCAGCAGTGTATTTCATTAACTTTTCCTGTTCTGCTCACCACTCTGTCTCTGGTAAATCTTCTCACCCCTCCCTGCCACCTCTGGTCTACACCCCAGTTTTTCTAAAAAAAAGAAAATTCAAAAAATAAAGTTTTCTTACACTCTCACCAAAACTTGTTATATTTGACCTGTGGGACACTGGTCATTTTCAAAGGTGTGAGGTGGTATCTCATGGTGGTGGTGGACTCCTGGGGGAATGTGGGCAGGTTCAGCCCCTATGGAAAGAGTATGAGATTCTTCAAACTATTAAAAATGAATCTACCATGTGATCCAGCAATTCCATCCTAGTTATCTACCCAAAGAATGCAAAAAGCTGTACTTTGAAAAGATAGTGCACTCCTATGTTCATTGCTGCATTGTTTACAATAGCTAAGTTATAAAAACAACCTAAGTACCCAAGGACAGTAAAATGGATGAAGATGTGTTACCTATACACAGTGGAATACTACTCACCTGTAACAGAAGATGAAATCTTGGCATTTGAGATCACTTGGTTGAAGCTGAGGAGATTATAATAAGCAAAATAAGTCAGAAGGAAAGACAAATACTAGTGAATTCACTCATTTGAAACATATGGAAATAAAATGAAAAGGAATAGACAAAACTAAGTCAAAATAAGCCCTAGAAATAGGACTACCAAATTGAGGCTATAAAAGAGGAAATGTGAGTAAAGGGAATAAAGTGGGGAGGGGACCCAGCAAACTATGGCGAAAGGTTGTGGATGTGTTGGTGGTGGGTGTGGCACAGTAATATACAGCTGAAGAGGTGTGAATCTATCCCCCTAAATAGTATTTAATAAGGCAAATATTTTTTGATGTATTTGGGTATTTTGGTGTCCAGTACCACCAAAATGCAAGTGAATTCCTTTAAACCATACAATTCCCTAATACTTATGGAGTAAAACTAGGAAATCTGAGGAAAAGCATAGGGAAAGAATATTGGAAAAAAGAGTAGGCCTATGTTAGTTCCAAGGGACCGGATTGGTTTGCAAGTTGGCCTTTTCTAGAGCCACATTTTTCCTTAGAGACTGGTCATCATAGTCTTATGGGCCCTACCTAAAGGTGGATTGCAGCTTGGAAGAGATGTGTGCATGTGTTAATCCAAGTATATCCCACTTGCCTTCATGTAGAAATACAGATAAACTACATGCTGGGTAAGTGGAGGGTATTCAAGGATCCATGGCAGAAACAGGTCATAATGATTAGCAACTTTCAGTAATTTGGGTGATGTCATCCTCATTTCCTAAATATTAACCACAAATTATATACAACCATAATTCACAAAGCTACTTTCAATATATAAATCTCCTAGCATTTCTGCCTTAGCTCAGCACCATCCTGAAAAGCCTGTTTGCAAAACACATGCCTTAATTAAGTAGATACTGGCCCTGGTTAAATCTTGAACAGAAAGGGAAGAAGAAGGCAATGTTTTGCTAAAGAAACAAGATTGAGATTTTGTTTCTTTACAAGTGTCATGTTTGGGCTTCAGGACCTCTGATTTAGAGAAAGAGATCAGAAGATCTCCGAGGTAGAAGGGTTTTGCAAGGTTACCTATCTATTCTTGAATACTTCTAATGCGAAGAGGAAGTCAGGAGCCGCTAGGCAAGTGGAGCCAGGATGGCTGCTACTTTGTTTTACTGATAACTTGTGGGTCTCATGAGCACAATTTACCACTAGTCATATTCAGCCAAAAGTGGTGGCAGAATATCAGGCAGTGAAGGATGTGAAAGAGTTGGAGAGTACACCTCAATTAATGGTTCTCCAGTTAATTCTGATACTGGCCAATGCCAACTTTTTGGTGCACCTTCAAAAATATCTTTGTCCTGCTTTGGAGAGAAGGAAAGGTGCCCCTCAGGGTTTGTTTCCATAGAGCCTTGGTGAGATTTTGCCAATAGCTGAAGCTGGTATTAAAAAGAAACAGAATGAAATGAGGAAGAAGAAAGAAGAGTAGTAAATTTGTACCATTGCTCCTGGTTGTTTTCTTTAAAGATAGCAGAAGATCATCAGCAGGAATAGAGGTAAACCACCTGATTCCAGCCAACACTATACTCAGTCTCTACATCTTTCCTTTTTCTGGTACTTTCCTTCCTAGATTTAGAAATACAAAAAAAAAAAAAAAAAAAAAAAACAACCAGAAGATCATATGATCTCCTTTTTTCAAAAAAAAAAAAAAAGATTANATAAAAAAAAAAAAAAAAAAAAAAAAAAAAAAAAAACAACCAGAAGATCATATGATCTCCTTTTTTCAAAAAAAAAAAAAAAGATTAAAAACTTGATTCCTGAGGAAGTCCATATTTTCAGATTCCCACCCTTGTGAATGGGACCTCCCCCCACCATAGTCAGCTATGTCCTTCTTTGTCTTTCTTCTCATCCTAGCACTACTCCCTACCACATGCAGGTTTAGTCCTATATTTGTTCCTATTTCTGCTATATTTGCAACTTAACTTATGGATGCAAACATGGCATCTCACTGATTTCTGGCAGAGCTCTGCCTCGTGTGCTGATGAGCACTCCCTGGCACTGGGCACCTGTCCAACAGCAGGTGCCTTTCTCGGTGAATGACTAGCTGCATCTCAAAGAAGGCAGGTTGAAGCTCAACACTGTCTTCCTGCTGCTTTGAGGTTATGATCTACCACCAGCACTTCTCTCACCAGGTGAAAGGAAGGGAGACTAAGGCTGCCAAGGTTAGCAACGGTAGACATTGGAGGTGGCCACAGCGAGCATCTGCACCAGCTTAAGGATTCTCAGCTTGATGGATGGATAAGAAGATAAGATGAGGCATTTGAGCTTGTTTACATAGGACTTTTGTCCATGAACCTGAGTGGGTTGACCTTCAGGTCATGATAAAATATCTGTGTGTTTTCTCAAGTGGAGAGCAAACTAAAAGGTGAGACTCAGAGGACCTGAATTTACATCATTAGAGGGTTCTGTGGGATAAGTTATTCTTGTTTAATAACACATGTTTACTTCTGTGCATTGCACATTAATTTTGATGTGTGAAGAATACATGTGACAATTTTAGTTATAGAAGAAAATGGAAAACAATTCAAAGTTTATTTGAGGCATGATAATTTAAAGTTAATAAAAGATTACAAACACATAAAGGGAATTATAGGATGTATTATGAGATATATGACATAATGACAGATGTGTAAAGGCACTGGGAAATTGTATTTTAAAGAACCTAACATATATGCTAGAGGTGTAATGAAAGAAAGTTAAAAAAAAATGACATGCATGGGTGGGATTTGACTAGTGAGTCAATGAAGGGAGTACTTATTAGCGAAATGATTTAATTTAAGAAACATTTAGGAAAATTAATCTGGCAGCATATACATGGTACAAGGGAAAGACTAAAAGTGAGAGACAATGGGCTCAAATTTTAAAAAGTATGTCAATTGTGCATTAAATAAGGCATCATAAACCTAAACTAGAGTCATGGGAATGATAAAGGGAAGTAAAGATGGACAGATGGATGGATAGATGGAAGGATGGATGGATGGAAGGATGGATGGATGGATTGATGGATGGATGGATGGATGGATGGATGGATGGATGGATGGATGGAAGGATGGGTGGTTGGCTGGATGGAAGGATGGGTGGATAGATAGATGGAAGGATGGATGGATGGGTGGATGGATGGATGGGTGGATGGATGGAAGGGTGGATGGATAGATGGATGGATGGGTGGATGGATGGATGGATGGATGGATTTATGGATGGATGGATGGATGGATGGAAGGATAGGTGGTTGGATGGATGGAAGGATGGGTGGATGGATGGAAGAAATACTACACAAAATAATAAAGCAGGTCTAGTGGTGAATTCCTTTCTGAATCCAAAGAGACAGAGGTAATTAGGATGCACAGGTTAGATGTAAGAGATATCTGACTGCAACAAATTGTGTCAAAATGTACAATACTTTGATATGATTGGTCCAGAGATTTTGACATTGAGGAAAGGGAAATAAATATTGAGGGGGCAAAAAATAAACATTTTAGCTAGAACAGCCTAAGAAATAGAAAAAAAGTATTCTGCTGAGAATAGCATCTGCATTTAGGGGATTCAGAAGAGAATGAGTGTAAAAATGGAGATTGCAGTTATAGGTTAATGTTCAAGAACAGTAAGAAGTTACATCCCAGTGATGTACATCAATCGACCCTACTGGGAGTTAGGTGTGGACTGCCTTATTTCAAATCCCATTCCATGTTTTTCTCTGTTTGTTTTTCTTCATTTACATGTAATACTTATTAATCCAAATTTTGATAGAAAGCAGGTTTATATTTTTCTATATCCTAGGATGTGCACTAAATCTAGAGAGTGTCAACTACTTTTGTGTTTCAGCTTTGCTTTTCTGACCCGGAGGGTTCTGATTCCTCTGGATCTGTGAAATGGACTCTGCCTTGTAAAGCCCACCAGGCTTTCTCTCGTTTTTACACTGATGGTTCTGTTTCTCTCTGCTTTATCTCCTTTTCTTCTTATGTCTTCACATTTTGCATCCTCACCCATCATTTAAGAAGCTGAAAGGTTAATGCATCTCTTTACAATTGAAATAATGATCCTTTATATTTTTATAGTTTCTATAGTTTTCTAAGTACTGGTGTGTGTTTATTTAATATGGCCTTCAGGGCAACCTGGCTCAGATGAGTTAGTGAAATAATGATGCCCATGTCACAGATAGGAAACTGATGACCTAGTAGAGAATGGCTAATGAATGCTCACTGACATGGAAACTCATATTCTTATGAGTTCTCACCCAGTGTTCTCATCTTGTGACCACACAGTGCACATAATCTCTCCCACAGAAAATCCCACAGGCCTCTATTCACAAAGTAAAATAGTCCTAAAGAGCACTGACTGCAGAGTTACACAGAATGGATAGTTTTAATTCTGTTATGGGGTTTTGCAGAGTCTACATAAACTGTCTTTTCTATTATTTATTATTGAGGTAACATTAGTTTACAACACTTGATAAGCTTCAGGAGTACAGTCTCAGCCCTTAATAAATGTGTGTACACACTAAGCCAACCACCAAAGGTCTGGTGAGACTCGTCACCCGTACGATTTTGGAATAATACCCGACCATAGTGTTGCTGTGAAAATAAAATAAATGAATAGGGAACACGCAACAAAGGTCAACATCAATAAACCTTACTTAAGTTCTAAATTAATATTTGACCATGAGATATCCCTTACAAGTGTTTCCTCTAAATTTCACATTTATCAGCCATTAAACATCCGTTTATAATAAGGAGAATTTGCATTTGGGACAAATAAAGCATCTTTTCAAGGACAAGTAATCTATGTGCACTTACAGAAACTGAAATAATAAATTAAGATAAGAAAGAGTACTATTGATTAAATATTCCCTAGTTAAAACAAGTTTATTTTAGCCTACAGGTTAGGTTCTTCATTTATGCTTTGGATTCCCTCCTTATTAATTCTTCCCTTTCCCTTTAAGCTGTGGCACCTTGTGGTGTAGTTCTTGCCACGAACAAATAGAGAAGACTGTGGGATCTCAAAGCCAACCTTGACAATGGAGAGGGAGGGACAGAAATCTCACTCAAACACAAATACTTCCACTAATTACTGGCATTAACAGTAAAAAAGGAAAGTAGAAAATTACAGGCAAGGAGACCAACTTTTGGCTTTAAATGTTCTGCTTATTTCTCCATGATCACAGCTTGAAGTTCCTTTCTTCCAGGGTAGGAGGAATGTGAAAGGAGATTCAATGGGGTTTGATGCCTTCAAGAAATGCCAAAGTCTTAATGTTCCACTGGTTACAGGTTGTAACCAGAGTGTACACCTACGTCACATCTGCATTCCTTTCTGAGAAAGAGACACATAATAAAGGCAGCAGAAAGGCTGACAGAACTGAGCATAAGTTCTGAGCTCCAATCAGGAAGTCCTGAGGTCTTCTGAGAAAGTGTGTAGCTCATGAAGCCGGCCAGTGAGGCAATCATTTAGGAGGGGCAAGCTATGTGCAAGTCAGTGACTGTTCAAAGAAGTTAATAGATGCTTTACAGACTTCTACTTTTAGGAAACAGAAATGAGGAAAGTTGTGGGGGTGAGTTGGGAAAGGTGGAGTCCCAGACAAAAATTCATGTCAAATGGCTATGGAAGATTTGAGTCTAGCTCCTCTGTTCATTTGGCAGTTGTCAGTGAGCAAGGTTTCCTGGGCCTCATGGGAAATGAAATAAAGAAAGATAATAGCTGTTCTGGAAGATGTTTTTTGATGCTTGTGTTTTGGAATCAAAGACTCATAGAACCAAAGACAAACTTAGAGAGCAGTGTTCAAACTGCTTTATTTTCCAGAGGAGACAACTGAGGCACAGAGATGTGATGGGATTTGCGTATTTTTTGACAGATCTGCTAGTTACCAAGTCAAGACAAAATGAGACAGCCCTTTAACCATTATTTCATTGCTCTTTTTACTCCCCCCTCACTTCATATGTCCAAGGTATCATTTTGTTGCTGTTCTAAATTCTTTACAGATTAATACATTTTTTAAAATTTGTCTCCTAAGGTAGGGAACACAGCAAAGGTAAGAGGTTTTCTTTCTACCAGCCTTTGTTACTTCTTACTCAATGCCTTTCATCACCTCCATCTGCCACACAAATTTTTTTTCAATGCTCACATTAGGGTGTTTCCTTGAAGCAAAACTCAGTTGTGCATGTCTACTGGGAGAAGCCCTGGGAACACTACTTATTCAGAGGGAGCACTAAGGATTATGTATATTCAGGCTGAAGGTCTTTCCTGCTTGCCCTTTTTATTAACTAGAGAGGTCCCCTGTTCAGGGAATCTCCATGGGAGGTAAAGTGTCTTTGTGGAATGTGGAATATTTCCTCAGTGCCATGCATCGGGAGCTCTTCTGGGTTACATCCACACAGTGTAACCTTCTCTGTTTTGGGACCCCAGTTGTGCGGATTTTTCACCTTTTTAAATAAACATGAAACAGAATTTAAGTTATAGTTATATCAGTTAATATGTTAGTTATAGAACATGGATTGTCATTCTCATATGTTTTTCAATTATTATAGTCACATAGAATTTTAATCACTTTATTTTAGTGGAAATCTGCATTTTCTTCTGCAATTTGTATGGGGATAATTATGCTGTAAATACGCACAAATGTTATTTTACAATACTTTGAATTAACTCTTAAATTTTCCCCAAATTATTGGTTTTGTATGTTCATGAAGTTGGAGAAATGTGAGCTTTTTTTAAAATTGTTAATGTATTATAAAGTTATTTAGTAATGATATATTAATAAATGCTAGCAATCATGAGAATAATTCTATAATTCTGTTTATCTGTTATAAACACATTAGACCAGTTGGAATCCAGATGATCAAGTTTACAGCAGTTTACTATTAAAAGGAAAATGTTCCTAAACATCCATTTCCAAAAATTAGTAAATATCATTGATTCTCATTTCTGACATATGCTTAGAATAGACACATATATTCATAATAATTATATAGTATTATGATTCTGGAACATTCTAAAATAGAATGCCATTTAATGCTTCCAGTCAATTTTTGATGGATTTAAAGATAAAACTTTAAATATCTGAAATTTTCCTCTTTTGTTGGCAATATACTGAGATAAACTGAATGTCAAATCCACGTGCGTTCATTTCTTTGATTATCTGTGGCTTCTGGATACCCATACTAACCTTTGGTATGTTCTTCAATATTATGAGTTGATGTTGTTCCCTATGATAAATACATCCAGGATTGAGTGGTTAAACCTCAACATTGCTGAAAAGGGAAAACCAATAAAAGCGGGAAAGGTCTTAGGTAAAGCTTGTTGAGATCATATAACAAGCTGTAGATAAGTAAGTAGAAGAAGCAAACATTGATTTAAGCCAGAGTACTGAAAAATGATCTTTTAAAGATTGCTAAATATTGCTGTGTCTGGGGACACATCTGAGTAGCCTTAGACTTTGGGCCAAACCCTTACATGCTTTAATTAGTGTATACCATGCATACAACTTGAAAATTTGAAAATAATCAATGGTCCCTATTCCTTTCATCTGCCCCAAATCTTGTTACCTTGGCAACAGGTAAGATAGGATTTTAAGAATTGCCAGAATTATCATAACAGTTCATTTCAAGAATATGCTTCTGAGGGGATAAACTTTTAAAAAGATAAAAGGAAACCCAAAGATAACCTAAAAGCACATTGAAGGATCTGCATTTCTCATTTAAGGGGTATTATGAAAACTGCTCCAGAGAGCCTTGTGCTGTCCTTCAGATGCCAGGCTCTGCATGGGTTATTAATGCGTGGCAGAATCACCCATTCCTCCTCCTCCAGTAACGGAGTATTCATGAATGTTCTGTTTACTGTGTAGAAGGAAAAGATGAGGAACAACAGTAGTAGAAAGAGGGGGTGATGAAAGAGGATATATTGAGAGACGTGATGGTAAAGATGGGAAAGATGCCAGGGAAGATGATGGAGGAGGAGGAAGGGAAGAAGGGTAGAACTAAGATTTAACAGGCAAGAAGAGGAGAATTATTTATTACTTGTATCCATTCCCTTGTTCGGGTTATATGAATAGGCACAGTGCAGTTACAAAAGTCTGTACCATCCTCTGGATCTTGTCCTTGGCTTCAGACTAGAGTCTAAAAGAAGGACCAGGAGATAGTTGAAAGACAGTTGAAAAAAGCCAGGCATTTCACTCTGGTCTCTCCTGGGCTTCTGCATTTTCCTGTATATTGGAGAATGGTGATTAAGTTTTCAGTCTTGGTTCCTTAATTGCACTATGAGATGTTTGCAATGAGTGATGTCCAAGGACCCATCCTGTGCTGGACCAAGAGGGTGTTTTCAACAAAGTGACCGCTGCAAATCATTCTTGACAGGACACAAAATACTGTGCAAACTTTGTGAGAGGTGAACGTCAGTAGACACCTCCTCACCCATCTCACGTAGCAAATTCCTGTTGCTGTTCCCCAACACTTTCAATTATCTTTCGTCATTATGGGGTGTCCAGTCAAGACTGTCACAACGTAGACCACAAATTTCCTGACCTTATTTTGAAGGTGCTGTCATTCAAGAACATAAACTGACCTTTATCTGCTCAGTCAAAGGTAAATGTATGTAAATAATTTTGCCATTAACTTATCTAGCATCTTCAGTTGATACTAGATTCTATCTTGTAACTTCTACGTTGCCTTTTAGTCATTAGCAATTTGCTTGCAGTATAAAAGTGACACTTGGTACTCAGAAATCTGCTCTAGTAGCCAGCTGGATCACTCTCTCTTAGTTGTTTTAGTGCAGTGTTGATGAGTAAGTCAGGCCAGTAGTGAAAATAAATAAATAAGCATTTTGGTGACAGGAAAAATAGTTTCTTTTAGTCTTTAAAATTAAAATTTAAATTTCCTCTTTTCTTGAATGTATTTAGAACATAGTAACTCCCAAAGAGCAGAATATGGAGAAGAAAAATAATAAATTTGCAGTAGAGAAACCTAGCAAACACAGCCTTCATCGGGTTATCAAGGTTATTGTCACCAGTGATAAAGCGTTTGATATCCTGTAACCCTGATAGGATATGGGGAAGCAGGCATTCTGCCTGCTTTGTGTTCTCAAACCTATGCCCCCAGCATAATCATGGGGGGAAAATTCAGGCAAATCCAACTTGAGGATATGCTACAAAATATTTAACTAGTAATTTTCAAAACTGTCATGGCTATGAAGAACAAGGAAATTCTGAGAAAACATCACAAAAAGGAACTAAGGTGACACAATGACTAAATGCAAATCTTTTGAAATCTGAATAAGTCTATGTTTTAGCCAATAATGATATACCATATTTAGTTTCTTCAGTAATATACTCAGGAAATTTTAAGGTCTATGGGACTCTATGGTTTGATTACAGCAAGTGCTTATGTATAATGATGTTATTTTGTGTATGTATAAGATGGAGGGTGTGAGAGCCTGGCTGGCTTTGGTAGAAATATTTACTGAAGTTAAAATTCAGTATAGTCAGTAGTGATATGCCATGTTAATTTCTTAATTTTTGTTTCACGTATCTTGGTTTTGTAAGATATTAACATGAAAAGGAATTGAGTAAAGATATACAGTATCTACAAAGAAAGATGTGCAGTATATAAAAGAGACTGTTTAAAATCTAAGCATGAGGTTTTTTGTGGAAAGAACTTCGTGTAGGCTATCTGTGCTTGCATTAGATTGCTAGGGTTGCCAAAGCAAAGCACTACAACCTGAGTGGCTTCAACAAAGAAATTTATGAGGAGACAAGGACAGACTGGGGACACTTGGTGGGGAGGGAAGGGGGAGGGTTGAGGGAAGATGGGAGCATGAGGGACTGAGGTGATGGTGCACTGGTGAGATGGTGATGGGGAATACGTGGGGATTACAATTGATGGCAAGTATATGTAAATTTTAAAAATATTTTATATTAATAAAAAAAGAAAAAAAATTTATTGCCATACATACAGTCTGAAAGGTGGAATTTGAAGATCAAGATGTGGGTGTGTTTGGTTCCCTGTGAGGAAGGGTATGTTCCAGGCTTCTCTCTTGGGCCTGCAGTTAGCTATCTTCTCCCTCTTCCTCTTCACATTGTCTTGCATTTCTGTCTCCATATTCAATCGGTCATCTTGGATTAGGACCTATAATAATGAGCTCATTTTAAAAGAATTACTTCTGTAAAGATCCTGTCTTCAAAAGAGATCACAATCTGAGGTACCAGAAATTCAGAACCCAGTATATCTTCTTTTGGGGGAGGACACAATTCAACCTATAACTATGCTATAGCCTTTTTCATTCTGAAGTACCTTTGGCAATTTCGTCTTTCATCCCCCCACATCCCATGTATGAGTAAACAGTAGTCACAGCTGTTCGACTCTCTGCCTTATAGGCAGCAAAATGCATGGCTCCAGGTTGGTTCTTAAATTCATAAGCCCACAGATGCATTAATTAATTTATTTTCAGCTTATATCATTCAATTTTAACTTACATCATTCAACAAAATGTTGTTCAAGCCCACGTATTTTTCTTCCTTTATATCATCAGCATTTCCACATTAGTCCAAACTATGGTCACTGTTCCTTTAGACTAGGGAAAAAACCTCCTAAGTTTGGGGAATATATTTCCCATATTCTATTTTCCACTTTTGTCCATTCTCCATGTTGCCTTCTGAGAAGTCTTCACAAGGCAAGTCACCTATGTTCAAAAACCTTTCAAGTTTCCCCATTGTTCTGAGAATCAATACCAAGATTTATGTCCTGGTCTCAGAGGCCTATATGACCTACCATTCTTTGAATCATACCATAAACCACTTTTCTGCGTCATTCATTCTGCTCAGGTTGCGCCAGCCAACTCCTCTTGGTTGTGGAAAGCACTGGCTCCCTCCTGCCATGAGGCTTCCTTTGTGCTGGGCTTTCCTTGCCCTAACCACCTGCTGCACCTGATACTTCTTCCTCCCTCACCCTTCAGATCTCAGTGCAGGCATGAAAGCCCCAGGAAGGCTCCCTGCATCTCCCTACCCTGAAATAGCTCCCCTGTTACTTGTCTGAGTAACCTATACTTTCCCTTCAAAGACCTGAAGGTCTTCTTTCAGAGACCTCGAAATCCACTGGCATTTTGAGATTTCATATATATACACAAGGACTGTGTTAATGTCTGTCTTCCCCACTGGATTTAAGCTGTGTCAGACAGGAGCCACGTCTCTTTGACTCTTGCCTTATACTCAGTACCTAGCAAAATGGTGGACTTGAACAAGTTAAACAGGTTGATTCTTTAATTTGTAAACCCATAGAGTTCAAATTAATTTATTTTCAATTTATATCATTCAGTTAGATACTCTGTTCCTTCTCTTGGTCTCTTATATTGTTACTTGCTAGAAATAGTTCACTCACCTTAGTGTGCCTATGTGAAATCAGTCATGCACACTATGGGAAAAGAATGATTAATCCTATTCGTGATTTCCCCAATCTAGTGACAGCAAAAGATCAAATTTGATTTGTTAGTCTAAATAGAAATTTAAACTTTGATAATTTCCATATTTTAAAATTAATGCCTATAAAGATTCTATCACAATCTCTAAATATTTAGAGTGATAGGAATAAAACTGTGTATTTCTAAGTATATTGAAAATGTGCTTAAATTATATGTGCTGAGTACAAACTTACTATTTATTACTTATTTTGAAGTATATTTATGAAGGATGTTCTTCACGCCTTCCCTCCACATCACGGAGAGAGCTCCAGACATTTTTAGAACGTTTATTTGTACTTGTGATACCAACAAATCCTTTAAAGCAGAAGTGTCCATGAGCAGTGTCTGAGCCAGGTGAGCTGCAGCCAGGTGAGGGCTGTGTCTGTAATGCTTCATTTTCAAGATAGAGAGGATTTCTGCAGATGACTCAGAGGACATATACAATCAGGAAATGTTCCTATCTGCAGGATTCTGAGGTTCGATTATAGCAAGTGCTTATATACAATAATGTCATGTTGCCTATATGCAAATGGAGGGAGGGAGAAGCCTGGCTGCTCATGGCAGAAAGTTTTACTCAAAACTCAACATGCGAGAATAAGAATTTTAGTTTAAATAAATATCCTTAACATTTAATGTCTCAGTCTAGTAAATATGGAAGAACATAGTATGCTAGTTCTATGCCCACACAGGGCTCAAAAATACAGTAGTTAGGGTAAATAAGTTCCTACTCTCATGGAGCTTCCATTCTAATGGAACCACTTTAAGTATGTCCACCAAGCATATTTGGGGTTATTTTCGGCTCTGGGGCAATTTCAGGGAGATTGATGAAGTTTTATTTTCTTGCTTAGAACTCTGTGTTTCTAGCTTTGAATGCAAAATTAACTCTTCTTGCCAGAAGCATTCTTGCACAAGACATGGCCCCTGCCTAAAGCAGGAAAGCAGGAAAAGACTGAAAGCAGAAAAGCCACAGACAGGTGAGCCAGTGAATTTCTTTAGGACACTAGGCAAGAGCATTCCCCTAGCAGCTGTGACCATTGGAGCCTCAGGTGCACTTGGCAAATGGAACTGCCCCCACTTGGCAGGACACTGATGAAAAATTCCTATTTTAGAATCAGATGGTAGTTGCTGGGTTGTAACCTTAGGAACATGCATGCAAGGTAGAATTTGAAATTGGGGATGAGGGAGAGCGATAAAGCAGGTCAAGTAGCCTACCAGTACACCTTTTACTTTTCTATAAACCCCTTACCCCCAATATCAAAGAGGTTAGGTGAGTTTTCCCTAGATGAGACAAAACTACTTTATAGTAAAGATAGGACCGTGTTCAGAGCCCACCTGTCCTCTTTGAAGAAGGCTCAAGCTACCCCTCCAACTTGGGCAGAACTGACCAATTCTGGACGTGCAGTGCTCCTGGGGTCTGTGTATCTTTCTTCCCTCATCTGCCTTGACCATAGATTTCCCTCCGCAACAAATTCTACCCTCTGTTCCTATCCCTTCATCCTATTTAAGACATTTCCTTAGGCAAAGGCAATCGAAGGAAAGCGTGCTCAGTCAAGTAAGCAAATATTTAGAAAACTGTTCGATCTTTCACAATAGGCCTTACATGTTGCACTTGATCATTACACTCAGAAGTTTGTATTTACATCGCTTTGGGATTCTTGATATCTAACATGACCTTAGTCATTTCTGCACTTAAAGTCTTCTTGGAGGAATACAAATGATTAAAAGTGAAATTTTTTCAGATAGTTAAAAAGTCCATTTGGATTCTTCATCTGAAGCCCATTTCACATGAGGAGTTAGAGGAATCACTTTATAGATAACTTTAGGTTATAGGTATCTTTAGAAAACAATTCTCTTGATTTACCTCCCTAGACTTAGGTGTAAGTTCCTGATTGATGTTATCTTAATTAAGAATGCACATAATACTTCATTCTGTTTCTCAACCAGAATGATGTTCATTTGCAGGAGAATATTCTGCAGAACTGTGCCATCCACTTTGACAAGATGTAATATTGTTCAGTTGGCAAGACATGACAAGGTTACTTCTTTAGGTAATGCTAAGTGGCACGGCATCCATTTACACAGAAATGCAGTGGAAAAAGAAGCCTGCTTAATTTTTATTAGACACTATTTGAAGATTTCAATGTTTGCACAAGCTATTTCTCAGGAATAATTTACTCTAACCCTAACCCTATTCATAAGAATGGCGTGCCTATGCATAACTGCTGCAGAATATAGGCTGTTGCCTTTTATTTCAATGACACTTAGCAGATTTCCTCCATGTGACATGTATAACTCTGTTTTTCTGCTTCCTTATTTTGAAAGAAATGAATGCTGGCCAAAAAGTAAAAACAAAAATAGAAAAATAAAAATATTTTTAAAGTGAACAATTTCAAAACTGGGCAAGTGGATAAGAAATGAAAAACGAATGCCATTCCAATATATTCTGACTTAAACCCTTTAAAATAACTTGCAGCTCTTTCAGTGGGAAGGAGAACATATTTTTTTCGGGAAATTTATACAGGAGAGGGACTTAGGGCAGAGAGGTAACCTCTTGTCCCCCCAAGGCCTTGATGGATTAGTGCTGGTCCAGGGAGAGCACTGACGTCACAGCCTTCAAGAGAAGGGAATGAGCAGGATGTGGCGAGGGAGAGGACAGTGCCTTCATTGTGGTGTGGCTGCTACTGAGCTGTCCAACACGTTAAGCTGAAACCAAAGAGCTGTTAAGCACATCTGAATCATTAACTTCTCCAGTAATGAAGGGAAAATATGAGGTGGAACAAAGAGTAGATTTTCTCACCTTTAAAATCTGAAAGCTGCAAAATATTTTTTTTAAGAATTGAAAGAACTGAAATCTAAGTTCAAAGTGACTTCTGAGAAGCCCTTGTGTACCATTTACCTCTTTGGAACTCAATTCCCTTAACTATATATTGGAGAGCATATGAGTCAGTCTTCACAAATCAAAGTCATGCTTTTTATACTTACTGTTTTATTTGTTGAATTAATGCTGACTTAAAAATTTTGGGTCATTTGTAACAAGATATCAGATGGCAAACAGGCACATAAGAAATGCACATTATCACTTATTGTCAGAGAAAAACCAGAGTGAGATAGCATCTCAAATCTGTGAGAATTACCCAAATCAAAAAGATTAGAAACAAGTGCTGGTGAGAATGAGAAAAAGAAACCATCTCACACTGTTACTGGGAATATGCACTGATCCAACCTCTATAAGAAACAGTATGGGAGATCCTCAAAATATTAAAAATAGATCTACCATGTGATCTAGCAATTGCACTCCTAAGTACCCAGTGAAGTAAATAACACTAATTTGAAGAGTTACATGCGTTCCTTTTCATTGCAGCATTGTTTGTAACAGTCAAGTTATAGAAGCATTTTAAGTGCCCAAAGACAGACGAGCAGATAAGAAAGATGTGGGATATATACACAATGGAATACTACTCAGCAATAAACAAAGATAAACTTGAGACTTTTGTGACAACATGGCGGAACTGGAAGGGATCATACTAAACAAAATAAGTCAGAAGGAATAGACACGAATAATGATGCTGACGTGTATATGTTGAATATAGAGAAGCAAAACAAATGGTAGATAAAACCAATGCAATAATAAACCCTAGAAGTCTATGGAATTGAGGCTACCAGACAGAGAGGGAGGCATTGGGAGAGCAATGGGGGAGGGGAGCAGAGTGAAATATAGTGGTGAACTTACAGTGCCTTGGGTACAGTCTGATAACAAAGGTTCAGGATATGATCCTAGACCTCTAAGTCATATACAGTGTTAGAAATCAATGTTTCCACAATAAAAAACAAATCAAATGATTTGTATTTACTTTTCTTTGGTGAACTCAATCATTAATAGTGTTATTTCTACATGGTTAAAATGTACTAGACCTGATAAAAAGGTGACTGTGGTAGGTTTATACTACCTGCCAGTCAACGTTCTCAATTGTCTTCTACCAGTCAGTTTCTCTAAGTCCACTTATGCTGTTGCCTTTTCTACACTTTTGGGTTTTTAATACTTTCTACGATGACCAACTCTACCAGTTGTTGCCTTCTGATACTGAGATAGTCATCTTTCCCTGCAGTTACTTATCCCAGCAGCAATTTTCCTCTGACATATGGTCTCTTTGGTTTGTAAACTGGGTTGAAGAACAATGCATATTAAATTTGCTCTGTGTAGTACATAACATAATACCCATGTAGTTGCTATTTCATGATGTCCATCAGTGTTTATCTTCTTTTTTAAAAATATTATCTTTATTGGTTTTATTTAGCAATCTCATTAGCAATGCTTTTACCATTGCCCTCCCAGTCTGTTCCCTGCTGCTCAGAGTTTCTGAAGCCTTGTCGGTAGAGTTCTCAGAAATCACAATGAACACTTAACCCAGGTGACATGAATGATAAGATTTATTAAAATTTAAATTGACCAACTGATTTCATTTAGTTGTATACCCTGATTCATTTTGATCTATAGGCACATTTGCATGTGCTAATTTGCATGGCCAATACACAGGTGCACATCTATGCATATTTATTTTAAGTAATTTAGGATGTTAATTTTGTAGATATGATAATGCAATTTTAAGTTTCGGAAAATCACGACATGTAAGTTTGGCAGTGGTGAGTGAGAGTCCAGAGTGTGATACTTATGTAATACTACTGTTACCAAAAACAGCTTCTCTGTTATGCAAGATAAATTATTCATATTACCTTTATCATTTTAGAAAATGCATTTTACATATTGTTTTTATGTTACATTTAAGTTAATCCTCAAAAAATTCGAAAAGTGAAATTTTCCAAAACTATAGAGGGGGTATTTTAAAATGACTGTGTAACTTTTTATTTGGATATCAGGCTATAATATATAAAACAGATAAGGAGACTTCCCAGTAGGAGAAAACTAAAGGGCCCTGGACCCTGCTTCTTAGGTATCCATTCACCTGAGATATCTCAGTAAAGCTCTGGGGCTTTTAAAAAATCTGTCTGAACCAGTGAATTGGATATTTTCTGGTGTTCTTTGAGATCAGTATTCTGTAAATCCAGATGTCATTTGCATGTATCTCCAATTTCTTTTACGATACATTATGATGCCAATACTATCTTGAAGAATATACTTTTTTTTCTGATGACTAAACAAGAAGTACATTAAATTGTCATGGACATATGCATACTTTCAAACGTTTGCTGCTAAAATGAAATTTGCCTTTAGTCTTTAGCATAGAGGTTTTGTTTTTTTCCTTAACATTTTTGGGAATATTGAAACACACAATATGATAAATGACACTGTATGTGCACATTTTCCAGCTTAAATACTAGAGTTCTGAAGCCCAGCTTTCCAAATTTGATTTGAAGGCTCTTATGTCTTACCAGCTTGACTACTGCTTTTATACTGTCATACAGACTTAATGATGTCCCATCAAGACACATTAACATTTCCCTTGAGCTGGGATGATATGAAACCCACCTAAATCCTTTGGCTTTTTATAATCTCTTTGCAATAACAGTCTCATATTTTACAGCAAATAGGGCTCTGTTTGGGGGATTGCAGATGTGCAATGTGATGCCCATACTTGACTGTATGAGGGAGCACAAAAGATAAGGGAAACAAAGTCCTGAGAAAACATCAAGCACTTGGAGGCGGTCCAGGCTAAAGATAATGGCATCTCTGTGCTCTTCTGAGCCCCTTTCATGACATCTATCATCCAGGAGCTCATAGCTTTCCCACCTGACTATGATGTAGGCATCTACATCAGGGTGGTGGGTGACACTGAAATCATGGGGTATTTTGGGGCACAGAAGTAAGAAGCGGAGCATCAATACCATGTGAAAACATTCCAGCACACAGTCATGTTTCCCTCTTTATAATTGGACATATTAATATTTGATTTTCACCAAGCTGCAGGGAAAGCATGTATTATTGATGAGATCATGCCTTGTAGAGTTTCAGAATCTCTGGCTTTTCCAGCTCTATTATCGTCCCAGCATTTTACACTGAAGAGAGTACTGAAAAGTGATCTTCTGTGATTCCAGGGAGCAGAAATAATGGTAGAAGTAGATTGAATGAATAGTTCTGATTTCTATCCATCCTTGCATCCTCTTCTTCCTGCCCCTGCATCACCCCTCCACTATTTTTTCAAATGGGGTCTAGAAGCCAGTATAAGGGAAGGCCGGTTGCTTTGCAGATATATTTCCAGAATTTTTCATAAAAGGAGGGGGAAACCGCCTGCCTGAGAGCAGCTCTGCATCTCTTGGGGACTTCTCCCAGTCACCTGAACAGTGTGAGTAAAGAATGAAGGCATGGAAGGCTCTGCTCAGGGAGCAGGAAGTCCCCATGCCAGCCCTGCATTTTGTCGCTTGTCTCTTGCCAAGGGAGAATTTGCTGTGATTGTCTGTCATACATTCATCTAGTATTGGAGACAACTGAAAACAAACCTAAAGTCCTGATACTGGGTCAAAAGCCATGTACCCATTTCATCATCTAACTTCAGTATCCTCTGTCTGTCAAGCACAGAGCAAGAGGGTGAGACTCTGTAGGTTTTCCTTCCTTTTGTGATCAGATAGCACAAGGCTGCACTATCATTTTGTGCATATGTTACACAAAATCAGTTTCTCAAGTCGTGGTTTTCAGAAGTCACTCTTGTTCTCAGTTTCCTATCAGTTTGGAGTTGGGTGAAATAAGAAGGCAGAGGGATGTGAAAGCTAAAACTGTGTGTTGCAGTCCCGGTCTGGATGCCTGGCGCCACAGTGATGGTCACAGACTGCAGGGGTATGGCCAATTGTTCTGAGCAGACTTCTCCGCAGAACATGCGTTCCTCTCTGTCCACCTCTAGTCAGTCACCTTACCCTGCAGCCACTTAAACCTGAGGAAGTTGTGGGAGCCACCGCAATGACTGTGTGGCTTGGGGTCCGGGTGTCCACGTGATTAGCTGGTATCTGGAAGAGCCCTGAGAATGCATAAAAACCTCTCCTCTGGAGAATTAGTAAATGGAAATCAGTCATGTTTTCCTTTGGCTCTTCCTACCCTTAAATTTTAAGTTTCTTTGTTATATAGATGTGGGTTGCAGCTGTAGTCAAACATTGTAGCCATATTTTCCCTGTAGTCAGGGAAAATGACAGCTTGAATCTTAAGTGCTATCTAAGATTGCTTAATGTAAACAATTCCAATGCCCAGAGTGGAGGAAGATAGAGAATAATTTTACATCTGTCTAGTATTTTTCCACTTTCATTATCTTTTCCTACTTAGAGAAACTTTCCTATTAAAGAGAGATTAACACATTTAAAAAAAAATCAACATGTTGGGGGCTTCCCTGGTGGCACAAGGGTTAAGGTGTAGCATTATGAAGCTATCCACAGCCACTGCAGCATGAGTTCAATCCCCCGCCAGGGAGGTGACCCACATGGCGCAGCAGACCTCTCTTGTCTCACCCACTGCTCCCCTCAGCAGTGTATTTCAGTCGGTCTGCCTGTTCTGTCTCTGGTGACTCTTCTCATCTCTCACACCTCTGGTCTGTACCCCAATTCTTTCTTGTATGCATAAATATATAAATCTTTAAAATAAAAAAATGAAATCTTAAAAAAAAAATCAACAGAGCTGAAGAGTGGTCATCGTACTAAGTCAGGTGACCTGATTTTTAGATCCCAAATACATTTCCTGATGTAGATACCCTTGCTTCACTGAGTTGTCTGGTTGTCCTTTTCCTGACTCTGTCCTTGTAGTTAATTTAATTTACAAGAATCCAAGATCAGCATTTGTATACGTAAATAAATTAATTGCTTAATATAATTTCTCAATCATAAATCTCACACCCACCACATTTTGAGATCAATAAATATTTTCCTTGAATAATGCCCTCATTTTCAAAACTTCAGAACACCAGAGCTGCCAGCAGAGCCCCATTTGGAGCTTAAGAACATTAGTCAGCACGACAGGCTTCATCCTGGCTGACAGAGGTTTCACCCTCTGCTTTAATCCACCTATCCTTTTATCCTTTTGTGTTTTCTCTTTTCCCCCCACATTTCAGCTAGTGAAACTGTGCTAATTGCCAGTAAGAGGGCTTATCCATGAAAGGGCTTTTTTATGGCCCCGATGAACTGCTTATCCCTGCAGAAAGATGCTGAGGTATTACCTGGATATGCAACTGACTGGCCCTTTTTCCTCTAAACTGCAGTTCCTGTCTCTAGGTTAAGAGTAACTCCACTGACTCACTACTGATTTTGAAGCTTAGGTTTTATGAATGTTTATTTTCACTGGCAAATAAATATTTTAAATGAAACACATACCTTGTCTTTTCGCCCATTAACTTGAAAATGGTGATGTAATTGACTTACGATTATGGGAAGGAGCTATTAGAATGGGCAGTTCACAGCCCATTGAAAATTGTATCTGCCTGAGTGAATGTATTTTAGTGTAGTGTAACTTTTTTTTGTGTCCTAAAATTATGTCATCCTGAGTTCATTAAGATCCTGAATTAGGGAGCTGACCTTGAGTTCACTTTATGACTTATATCACAGATGGTGTTTGAAGTCAGGTAATACATAGACCCATGTATGTGGGAAGGAAATGCACTTGCAGTAGTCAAGCAGGATACAGACTGAAGCAGAGGCTGGGTAAAGGTTAATAACTGAGTGGTCAAGAATGTGGTATGTATTTGACTTCAGCTCATAGATAGGGTATCATGGATGGACTATATGCCATTTATAAAAGCTGGTTAGTTGGTCAGCTGCAGGGAAGGAATGAAGGCAGAGTACCTGTGGACTGCCCTTCTAATAGGTCATCTAGCAACGAAGGGCCCTTTTCCCTTTTGTGTGTCACAACCTACTTCGGAAGTTTGACAAAGTTAGTGGATCATTTCCAAGAATAATGCTTTAATATGTGAAAGAATATATATATACATATATAAAATTTCAGATTTCTACTTCTGAAAAGGTGAAGTAGATGTTCCTATCCTCTTTTCTTCCCACAAAGTACAGCCAAACACCTCAGATGTTATATATAAAACCAATAAAAGGAGAATTTGAAGAGAAGAGAGAAGAAAGCAGAATAGGTAGGGACATTACGACTTAAAGATCAACTGTGGCAAGTTCTCAGGGTCACAGAGTAAATCTCAACAAATTTAAAAGGTCTGTACAAAGTGTGTTCACAGACCATGATAAAATCAAATTAGAAATCAGTAATAGAAAGAGAACACGACAACCTCCAAAAGCAATGCACTTCTAAGTAATTCATAGCTCAAAGAGGAAGTTCCAAGAGTAATTTTCAAAAGTTACACTGAACTGAATGAAAATGAATAATTCTAACGCAGTGGTGATAAGGTGTTTTATAGTACTACGTGCTAACGTTAGAAAAGGAAATAAAAAAATCTCAAAATCAATAAACTCTTTCCAAAGAACCTAGAAAATGCAGAGAAAAATAAACCAATGTCAAATAGAAAGAAGGAAATAAAGTAAGAGCAGAAATCAATGAAATTAAAAACTTAAAAACAAAGATAGTCAAGAATCAAAAAATTGTCTTGTGCGCAACCATTTAGCAAAACTAACCTCTGCCCAAACAAAAAAAGAAAATAGAGAAATTACTTATATTGGGATTAAAATGAAAATCAGTTTAGATGTTGCAGACAAACATAAAAGGATAATAGGGAATACAATGGACAAATACACAAACATAAATGTGCCAGGTTTATGGATCATTTTCCCTAAAAATCACAAACCACTGCAATTCACCCAACATGAAATAGAAAATTTGATAGTCTTTTATGTATTAAATTTTAATTTATACTTTGAAAACTTTCCAAAAATACATCTCTGTTTAACATAGTTTCAAAACAGAATTCTTCTAAACATTTAAAAAATTGTTAACGCTGATTGTATAAAATCAACTTTAGAAACAAGTGGAGTGAAGGCACACTAGTTTAATTTATGATGCTTGCATTTCCCACATACCAAAACCAAAATAAAAGGTTTGACTGTATAATATTAAACAATACAAAATACTGTCTCTTGTGAATACAGATACAAAATGCATTGGTGAAATATTACTAGTAGAATTTAGTAGTCTATGAAAGAATTCTCTATCGTTAAGTGGAATTTATTGCAGGAATATAAGACAAGTTTGAAATATTTGAAAATGTATCACTATTATCTACCATATTAAAAAGTAACAGGAAAATCATATCATTTTAATTAATGCAGAAAAAGCATTTAACAAGATTCAGCACCCATTTGTGATAAAAACTGTCAGATAACTAGAAATAGGGGTGAACTTTCTCAACTTGATAAAAATGTATCTTCAAAATCCTATACCTAAAATAACACGTAATTGTGAAAGACCTAATATTTTTGCCCCTAATAATAGGAAGAAGACAATGATATCTGTTTTGTCAATCTTTTTCAAAATATTACTAAAGTTTTAGCCAGTGCAACATCGAGAAAAGGAAATAAAAGACAGATCAGAAAGGAGAAATAAAACTTATTAGCAGCTAATATGCTTATGGAAATAGAAAATCTTGAGGAATCTGAAGAAAAATTCTTTAATAAGAGAGTTATTATAAGTCCTTAGAATGATATAACCATCTGAAGTTAAACAAAGAAGAAATAGAATACTTAAACAGACCAATCACAAGTAGTGAAATTGAAGCAGTGATCAAAACACTCCCTAAACACAAAAGCCCAGGACCAGACGGCTTCACAAGTGAATTCTAACAAGCATTCAGAAATGAGCTAGTACATATTTTACACAAATTCTTTCAAAAAATTGAGAAAGAAGGAACACTGCCAAATACATTCTATAAAGCCAAAATTACACTAATACCAAAACCAAACAAAGAAGCACAAAAAAGAGAACTACAGACCAATCTCCCTAATGAACAGGGATGCAAAAATCCTCAACAAAATTCTTGCCAACAGAATCCAACAATGCATTAAAAGGATAATTCACCACAACGAAGTGGGATTTATCCCAGAAGCCCAAGGATGGTTCAATGTATGGAAATCAATCAATGTAATCCACAATATCAACAAAAAGAAGAACAGAAACCATATGATCATATCATTCGATGCAGAAAAGGCATTTGACAAAGTCCAGCACTCATTCATGATGAAGGCTCTCGAAACCCTCAGAATAGAAGGATCATTCCTCAACATGGTTAAAGTTATATATGACAAACCCACAGCCAATATCATCCTCAATGGTGAAAAACTGAAAGCATTCCCCCTAAGATCAGGAACAAGACAAGGATGCCCACTTTCCCCACTGCTATTCAACGTAGTACTGGAAGTCCTAGCTAGCACAATAAGACAGAGAGTTATTACTGTAATAAAATTTGATTCAAAGTAATATTACATGAAAATATAGATTTTTTTCAATTTTTTTAAAAAAATAATTTTTATTTATGCAAACAAGAACTGAGTTGTAGGCCAGAGGTGTTGGGGTGGGGGGAGCAGTCTGTGAGATGATTCAGCAGAGACAGAGAGTGGGGAGCAGAACAGGAAGAGTGACCGAAATACACTGCTACAGAGAGGCAGGAGAGGTCTGCCATGCCATGTGGGTCAGCTCCCTGGCTGGGGATCCAACTCATGCTGCAGTGTCTGGTGATAGCTTGATAGCCCTGAGACTTAACCCCTGTGCCACCAGGAAGGCCCATCATAGGTATTTTTAATATAACCATAGTTAGATACATTCATAATTGAAAGAAATGCTAAATGTAGTGAAAGCTTAGGAAAAAAAAAAAGCAATATTTTTTGTTATCTATTTTCACAGCTCCCCTGTTAAAAAGCCTTGTGCAGAAGCAGTATACGGTAGGTAGTGAACTATCTAGAAGGGCCATTGCCTCGTGTAAAGTGGTATCCTCAGAGATATCATTTAGCTGTCCCTCTCTAAAGGTTGCATTGATAAGGAATTTTTGCTTCCTCTTGCCAGGTGTAGTTTCCGTGGAGCTGGGAAATTAGTTTTGCTATAATGGCCTCCTCTCCTCCTCAGACTATCACCTAACACTGGCCTATCCCTTCTGTCACTGATAATCCCGTTTCTTACTTGATAGTGGGAGGCCCATGTGTGGTGTCCTCTCCCTGGCCGGGACAGAAGTCTATTTCAATTTCAGCCTGGTTAGTGAGATAATACACCCTGAAAGTAAAAAGAAAAAAATGATAATATTGTGGCCAGAGAAGAAAACTTTTTTTATTTGTTTTGTTGTTGTTAATGAGGGAGACAAGCATATTTATTTGCTATTTGGAAGATCTACTTGAAGTTAGAGATGAAGGCACAGTTGTAACACAGATAATCACCGGACTCCGGAGTGAGGAGATGAAGTTCAAATCCCAGCCCTTCCTCCACTAACGAACTGTGGCTTTGTGCACATTTACCAACCTCACTGCTTAAGTTTTCCCATAGGTGATGTAAGGTGATTGAGAATTGCAAGGTCTCTCCAGATCGAACTTCAATAATCCTACAGTTGAAGTTTTGGTGCTAGAAATATGCACAGACAATTTTGATGTTTCACTTCTATAGCCTCTTTTTTCATCCTTTGAGCATAGAAATGTTAAATCTAAAACCCCCACTTTCTTTTAGGATTTGGAGCTGACTAATTCTCCCTTAACGTGTCAAGGCTTTGGGTTGTCTCCTTTCAAAAGGGTGTGACTTTACCTGTCACCGATTACACTGGTCTTCTAAGAAATAACAGCATCAATACCTTTGTCAACACTATCATCTATTGCTTATTTCCCTCCACTAATTTTGTCTCAGTGTTGGCCAGATTCCTCCCTGACTATATATAAGCTGGTGTTTGATCTTTGGGGAGGACTTGCCTGTAAAAAGAGTCAGTGTTTAGGATAACTTCCGTGCATGCATATGTGTGCCTTTTAAGTTTTCTTATTGATCCACGTGGTAGGATGTGGGAGTGTTTGTGTGTGGAGATTATCTAGAAGGTTAAAAAGAGAAGAGTTTTGCATATTATGCCAGGTGTGTCTCTTCGTACACTATTTCCAAAACATTTTCTAATTACATAAGAATTCAAACAGGAGCTGTCACATTTTAGAAGCAGTAACAGATGGGAAAACCAAATCACAGAACTTCAGAAGCCAGAGGTGTCATCACTGCCACACGCATTTTAGCTGGATTAGCTATTTTGTCTCATTTCAGCTTGTGTGTTTCACACCATTTGAGAGACTATCTGTCTTGAGGAAATTCAGAGCGCTGGGAAACCCTCTTCCTCTGCCAGAGCCTCGCCTGACCCACACTTCCTTGTTTGTTCTCCCCTATCTTATTAATGCAGCTGTGAGTACATTTCCAGCACTCTTCACCTGCCACAGTGACGAGGGATCAGGTGCCAGGTAGGGTAATCAATCTGGAGGGCTTTTAGCAGCTCATCCTGCCACTGTTTGACAGCATGTCTCCGTCAAGGAGACTGTCTTCCTAAGATCGATAAATCAATCAGTTCTTTTTACATCTTATGAAGCACTCCTCACGCCCTGTGTCACTCATGCTGCACCACACACAAATGGAGAATCAGGGTTGAGGTCGGCCCAAACCATCCCCATTCACATTCTATCCCATAATCGCATATCCTTCCCCAAAATCAATTCCTGGCACAGTGGTAATGGATCAAAGTCCAGTTCTTCATTCCCCTAAACTGACGAGTAAATCTGTCTAAAGTGCTGGATGTTGTAGTGTGTTTAAAACTAAATAAATCACATCTGTAATTCAAAGGAGACTAATTGCAAAGTTTATGATTAGAACTCTTTAAAGGAGACAGCAATGATTTTATTAACAAATAGATCTCCTGTTATCACTCAAAGGAATCTTAGACTTGGCTAGCCTCTCAGAATTGAGGAGGTGCTCAGAGACCAACTCTGGGATCTAAACCGTGTTTGCTCTTGTACACTGACATGTCCCAGCCACCTTTACTGTCCTGGCGCTGAAAGAAGGATGATAGTGGTCCAGCCACACTTTTCTTCAACTTCATTTCTCCAAATTTCAAATTGAAAATGAATTAAAAAAATATAAATGTAACCCCAGTGTCCCTCCACCCATCATTTGCAATTCATGTCATCCTTTCTCACAAACATGCAGCTTGAAGTTTTCACTAAGAGCAAAGGAACGGCCAACAAATTGAAGGACCACAGGTAGGCTGTGATGAAGCAGCTGATGCACAGTTCTCTCTTGGCAGCTGTTGTGTTTGAATCTTAAGAGCTCTCTGAGAGCTGTGGACAGTTGCACAGTCTATAGGCACCCAGAACTTACCACACCCTACTCCCTTAAAAAGAGAGAAGTGGAGCCCTCCCTGGTGCACAGGGCGGTTAAATCTCAGCACTACAAAGTTATCCACAGTCACTGCAGCTTGAGCTTAATCCCCGGCCAGGAAGGTGACCCACATGGTATGGCAGACCGCTCCTGTCTCTCCTGCTGCTCCCATCAGCAGTGTATTTCATTCAATTTGCCTGTTTTGTTCCCCACTCTCTCTGGTGAATACTTTTACCCCTGGACCTCTGGCCTGTACCCCAGTTCTTGTATGCATAAATAAATAATTTTTTTAAAAAGGGAGAACTGTTAAATTAAAAAAATATATATAGCATCATTTATTTAAAAATGTATTTGCAAATATTTTCTTTAGACAATTTCCTTACATTTTTTGCAACATGTGATAATACACTAGGTAGATTAAAGAAATGTACGTGAAGAGGGAGAAAGGTTATATAAGTAGCCCTAAGAATCTTTTTGAGAGTAAGGGATGATTTGTAGATTACACATTTGATGAGAAAAGGGAGAAGAAAGCATCATATCCCTTTTATCTAATAGGGAAGCCATAAGATCTGAACTAAAATTCCAGAACAAGACCAGGGATGATGATTATTATTATCGATAACTTGGAGAAGATAAGGACAAAGTTAGGAAGCGCTAAAAGAAATTTTCTTGGGCAAGATACTATTCCACTTTAAGATTAGGGGGAATTTGGGTGCTCCCATGATTCTCAGCCTCCCTCACTGCCCACCTGGTCATCGAAAATGCCCATGTTATTTATGGAGACAGAATTGGAGCAATGCCCAATTCCCTCAATTCTCAGCCAAAGGCTCTTTTTCATTATACGATATTATCTCACCAAGAAGACATTTGTCCACATATCCATTAGGGTTATCCAAACCCATATTATGGTGACAGCCTGCTGAAATGAGCATCTAAACTGATAATGATAGTTCATTTCATATGAGCCATAAAGTAGCAATAACTGTCTTTAGGTTCTTGGTTAAAGTCAGACCTATAATCTCAAGATAAATAGCTTTGTATGCTTTTACCAATCTCTGGAGCAAACCAGTCTCCCTTGTTCTTCTACTCAGGAGCTGCTATACTTATTTTCAGACTAATGAAATGATTCAAGGTGCTAAACGCCTGTGATGTGGTAGTCATTTGTTAAGTGGGTCCTTATAATCCTGATGTTGTTTATCTGCCTCCTAGTTTCCTAATTATGTATCCTTTTTGAAGTATACTTGGTTAACACATATGCATCAGGTGCATTGTATTCCCCCTTTGAATACCATGTCCCCCAAATAAATTATTTTTTCAAATCTCCACTTTTTTTAAGTACCAAGTGCTTTGACAAATTTAGTATTAGATGTGAGACACATGTGCATGGTGAAAATTTTTTCCAATTATGTTAAATGTAGACTTAATCTATTTAGTGATGGTTTCTTTATCCACTTTAATCTTCAGTCTAATTATTCTTTAGATCATTCTTTGGATGACTTTGGAGTTTTCCTGCCCTAATGTAGTCTGGAAGGTGACCTGAAGGTTATGTATTTCTTAAAATAATGATAACCTTTACCTTTTTATATAATGTTAAATATATTTTTGACATTTGCTAATAAGAGTTCTGTGGTAATTTTGTACATAAATGGTTTTCCTGTGTGTTATGAAAGTAAGCTGTGTGCAGTTACCCAGTTTTAAAGTACTTTCAGTGGGTAGGATTTTATTTTTACAGGATCTTATTTTCCTTGATTAAAATCTAGCCCATGCCTAGGATGAATTATTTTTTGAAACCATCAACATGAAATACTTAAGACTCGTAGAAACTATGCAATATGTAACTGCAAAATTCTATGAACTGTGTGATGCACAAGGAAGAAATTCCAAGCATGGTTCTAGCCTTCAAAGAATTTACAAATGAATGAAAAACAGATGCAATAAAATAATTTTTATTTAACCTTTTAAAATATTGTGAGATAATTTATTACAAATAAATGCTTATAGGTACAGATAGACCCTGTTAAAGAAAATCAGTTGAGTTAATTAGAATGGAAATGAGAAAATTTAACAATGGACCTTGAGCTAAAAGTTACTAGACAAGTGAGATTGTACAGAGAAGTAAACTGTATTGTGATTCTCAAACATTCACTTCCCATTCCTGGAAAAGTATATAATCACCTGGGCTACTGATACAGGGCTTGGCCATAAAGTTAACAATGAAATGTGTCACTTCTAGGAGGAAACCTTAAGGATCAGGCATGCTGTGAAGATCTCTTTTCTTTCTACCATACTGCTGGCAGTATTCCAGATAAGGGCTTCTAATGGGATAGAACCTTAGTCAACCCATAGTGACTTGCTCCATGAGAAGAGCAAGTCAGCCTTTTTTATTAAGACACCAATAATTTGGGTCAGTTTTTTTATATCAATAAAACCTCATCTTTCCTGAGTGACTACAGACAGAAATATGCTCTCAAAGCAGAAAGGAACCTGATAATTGAGAAATTAGCATGGTATTCTTAGCGTGCAGGGAGAACAGTCTCGCTTCAAGGAGTGGTTTTCTACAAAAATAATAATAAAATGTAATGGATAGAGAGTAAAAGATTAATTTTTGGTCTTGAAACTAAGAGTCAAAATGCACAAAGATCAAGACTATACATTGCTATTTTTACATTTCCATTTGGTAAATATGGTAATTATTAATCTCCTACTGAATTTATAGACTGAATGAAAATCACGCAGTGAACTCTAGTGAGGATTCAGTTTGTAAAGGTCTATGAGAGGGAAACAAAGATAAAACTATATGACGTCTAATCATGACATAAGGAAAAGGGTGATTATAAAGTATACAGGGCAGTGATAGGTTACAAATGGTAATATAAGTTATATCTCATCTGAAAGGCCGTTTTAAAGTAATATAACAGTAATCTGATCATGGACTGACAATAAAATGCTTCTACCTCTGCTGAGTGATTTATTATATATTAATGGAAAAAGTGACAAGCGAGTATAATACCAAGATCTGTCTCTGTTATAGAATTTAAAGATAATCAAGGGTACTAAGAGATAACACTAATCAAAATATGACATCCTCTTGAATGACATCTACCATCTGGCCGAGCTGTCAGTCTTTGTTGCCAAGCCTATTGGCTCTCTGCGCTCATTCCTATTTTCTGTGGCTTATGGTCACTCTGTTAGTTATAAGCATTAGTAGAAATTGCTGGGTCTTTCCTCTAGTCTGTTTAGAACTACAATACGTTGCCCTTAGAGCTATGGTGAATATCCTGGGTGACAGTTACACAACCTTAATGTTTCCTCTTCAATAACCCTTTAACTTAATAAGCCCAGAAGCTCTACCTTGTCCTGACTGTGTCCCAGACACACATGCAATTTTCGTCATGTTCACACTGACACTCCTTATTAGGAATATATTAGACCCAGGGACTCATAACGTTACACTTAAATCAGCATCTGCGCATCTCGATGCATCTGCATCATACTGATTGTGTCAAAGGTAAATTAATTCAATTCAGAATTTAATTCAGTAGCCAACAGCTCAGTTGCACTGAACTCCTTAAGGAACAAGAGGAAATGCCTCTCCAAGTCTACACGTGGCTTCGGCATGGAGCATTAATATCAAGCAGCTCAGCACATTTCTTCTTGTGTACCTGTGTGCTATTTCTGTGATTGATTCCTTTTACCCCAGCATTGGTTTTCCTTTCATAACAAGAGGAAAACAAATACATTGAATTCCTCCAAGAATGATACTCTTATTAATATCGCCTTTCTAACAGTTCTTGATGTGCATGTATGACAGTGGGGGCAGGGAGCAGAGACAAGAGAACAAACTGGCCTTCACAGCACCAAAAAAACAAAGCAACAACAACAACAAAAAAAACCAACATGCAACTGCTTTCAGCCTGCACCTGGAACATCTGCAGGATGACTGTTAAGTGCCCTAGAAAAAAGATCACATGTCTAAGTTTGGAAACCCTGATGCTGATTGGCTGGATAGCAGAGTGAGATGCAGAAATCTTGGCTTGGAATTCTCCCTTTGGACTTGAGATGGTGTGTTGTTGTGTGCTTTCTGAGAATTCTGGCAGCCTGCCATTAAATAGCAGCTATTTAGCTTTCTTTGTGCTGACCAACTAACTCAGAGAATAAAATGAGCATTCACGATATTCAGTAAAACACATCTGGAAGACCAAAAAACTCCCAGAGGCTGTAGCAGTGTCCATAAGCTATTCTTGGGAGATGCGCAGGGCAATGATAGGGGTCTCAGCCTCTTAAAGAGTCTCCCCACCACCTTCCTGAACCCATATCCTGTCCTCCTGCCTCTGTTCCTATGAGAAAAATCTTAGGACCACACTAAGGACTGAGGGACTGTGATGAGAGATTGAGAAGGGAGAATTATATTTCAGCTCTCTGCATCCTTGTTTGACCTCTCTGTGGTCTGAAGTCTGGTGTGTGTTTGGTTTAATTTAGAGCCTTATGTGTAGTGTCCTGTATAAAAGTAAAATGAAAACTGCATTCGCATACCCTTAACCCTTGAAAAGAGAGGTAGACTTACAATCAGACACCTGGGTAGATTTCCGGCTTTACTGATTAATAGCAATGTGGCCAGGCTTTGTTGTCTGTTTTTGAAGGTTTAGTTGTGGAAATGTTATCTCTGCTACTTAAAGGGTTATTGTGCAGCTATTGGTATGATGGAGAAATCATACATGCTTGTAGGCACAGTTCATAAAGATGAGACTACACACATATATCAGGAGGGGGCATAAAGTTTCAACTGCTTTTTGGCAAATGGCTGCACTGAACATTGCACATGGACAGACCATTCATGTGAAAGTGTATGGAATTCTCTCTCTGGTGCTGAACACATGGTAGAGCCCCCCCAAAATACCAATTTTCTAGCTTTTTATTCTTCCTACCCCCAACCCCAATCTCCTACCAGATCCTTTTTACTCCCTGTTTGTTTAATCAACATTTCCCTCTCATTCATCCTAAGGAAAATATAGGAAAGTTCATAGTATGATATTTTCAAGCAAACAATATTGCAACTTTACATTAAACAGTTTCCTTCTTTAAAGAGAGCAATGATGATTCTAAGTTTAATTTTCTATATCGCTGAACATAATTTTGACAACCCAACACAGAGATAAAAGCATGTCAGTAAGTAGATAAAAGACAGGATTTTATTAACATCTTGACAAGTTAGTGGGCTGGGGAAAGGAAAGATGATGATGATAAAACTTAGTAGAAAATTCAGTTTCTCAAAAAAAAATTCTAAGAAGTAGAAATTACAGTATTTAATATGAATTTTTAGAAGGTTAGTGAGCACTTTATAATACTTCTGTGTGGTAATAGGAGATTGAGAAGTGCTTTTTTTAAAAAAAAAAGTTTATTTATTTATGCATAGAAGAGCTGGGCTGTAGGCCAGAGGTGATGGGGTGAGAGGATTCACCAGAGACAGAGTGGGGAGCAAAACAGGCAGATCGACTGAAATACACTGCTGAGGGGAGCAGTGGGTGAGACAGGAGAGGTCTGCTGTGCATGTGGGTCAGCTCCCTGGCCAGGGATCGAACTCATGCTGCAGTGCTTGTGGATAGCTTTATAGTGCTCAGACTTAACTCCTTGTGCCATCAAGAAATGCTTTTCGAAGTGTGAGTGCCAGACTGGCAGCATTTACATCACTTGGGAACCTGCAAATCCTCCAGCCTCATCCTAGAAAAAGACTCAGAATGAGGGATCTAGAAATTTGTGTTTAAAAATTCCCCATTTTTCTGATGCAAACTACAGTTTTAAGAACTACTAACCAAAAGAAATATGGGCTTGGCCTTGATTTATCTTAGTTAAGTCACTCTTTTTTATTCATGGTCCATGAGCTCAAAGATATCCTAGGGCTCACAAATGGTTCTTTGAATCTGTACCCCCACCTAGAAGATGTCTGGGTAGTAATTCTAAGAATCTATGCCATGAATTCCATTCTGTCCTTCTTAGTAATAGAGACTCAGGTCCATCCCACCAGCTGTATTTCTGGCCTCTCCATTTTAGACTTCCAAATAAAAACAAGTTCAATTATGAACAAATTAGAAACTTCCTCTCTCTATATATGTAGATAACATTTTTTGTTTATCTACCAGGAGTCATAGAGAAAGATGAGATAGAGACTTGGCCCAGAGGCCCACATCACTGTGCGTTAAGGCCTCTTGCAGTCCCTCCAGAAAACTCTGTCACTGACTTCTAGAGCTCTGGGGGTCCTGCAGTTTAAGTAAAGTTGGGTAGTTTGATGCCTGCATTTTCTTCTCTCTCAAGTGAAAGGATATTTTTATGGGTAGTTCGGGATGTAGGAGTGAAGAGGGGTACTGATTTGCTTATAGCTTAAATAACAGTTAAGTATAGAGGGAAAAACAGGAAGGAGGGAAGGTACAGGAAAGCTGCCAGGAAAACTGGCTGGCTAAGGTGGAACTCACAGGCTAGGACTCAACTTGACGATAAGGAGAGTTTAGAAAGGGATTTCAGATGCTCAGTGCTTAGCCTCTCCCGCACCTGAGTTCCCATCTCAGCAAGTCAGAAGCCAAGGAGTGCACTGGAACCTTTGCAGAGAGCAACTGTGTGGCTAAAGGAAACATCCGCTTTTGTTCTTTTTTTTTTTTATTTGAAAGGCTTAACTACAGGGTCACTCAGTTTGCCCCAAGAGCACAGTAATAGTCTTACATTTTAAAGGCATAATAGCAACAAGTCTGCCTTGTGCTTGATCCGGCTCATCGAGCCAGTGATGATGCTGTTGAGTACGTGAGGATCCTATGAGTGTGGTGATCGACAGGGGCTCCTCTTTTCAGGCTCTTGCAGTGTACCAGGCCTAGGTCAGTAACACAGGCATCTCCATAAAAAAGGGAGGTCCCATGTTCCCTGCCCCACCTAGTGAGGGGCGGAGCTGAGCTGGGAGAGGGCTAGGAAGACTTGAGACAAGGGGAGGACACACATATGGGGAGACACATGGAGCAGAGAGACTTGAAGAAGACATTTGCACTTGCTTCTTGGTTTTGAACTAGCCACAGGGACTTGGGGGTCTTGGATAAGATGTGGAGGAGGCCCCTAGAAAGACACTTACAAGAGACATGGGTGAGAGACCTGTGTGTAGGCTGGAAAGGGCGGTGGCGGTGGTTGTTATAGTAATTTGTACTGATTTTTTTCCCTTCTTCCCAGACTTCCCTGGCCCCCTCTGTGCCTTTCCTAGGGTTCCTGCCAGAAGGTGCCTTAAATTGTGGCAAATTTTCAGGACTTAGTATTCCCAGCTCTGGCCAGTTTTTTTGGCTGGGCTTTTATCCATTAGGGGATGGGTGGGTAACTTTTGGTGTTTTATTGGGAAACTAGAACCTTTCTCTTCTTTTCTGTCTATGTACACTGTGCTGTTAAAGTCCTTTCACACTAAGAATATACATTGTCTTTATGTGGCAGATGGCAGAATCCATTTAGAGGATGCAAGTCGGGGGCCCCAGGGTGCCCCTCAGTCTGCCTGCTAACATGCCAGCAGTCCTGGGAGGTGGATGACACTGACTTCCACCTACAGAAACAGAAAGTGTGGATCCAGGGTGTCCAGCACTGGGCCATGTCATGCAGCACCAGTGCCTGGGGGGCAGTCCTAGCCAAGCTACAAACCCAAGTGTGGCTCCACAGCATAAGGTCTTGCTGTACAGCAGCCATCTCACTTGAAGGAAAGGCACTTCCCTGCTTAAATGCCATCCTTTACACTGCTTTTTCTTTTCCTGGTTATAATAGAACATGGGAATATATGGATACATAACAAGCACATGGGTTTCAGCTGAATGAATTGAACAGACGTGCAGTAGTGCCATTAAGTAACATTTTTAGAAACTTTATTTCAATGAAAGAGCTCCTTAATTGAGGCAAATTCAAATCAGCATAGTCATTGTGATACAGTGGTTTGACTATATTAGTCTCTTACATGTAATTATTGTTTTTAGGACCTTTCCCTATCTTCTGCTAAACAGACATTATTCAAGGCATCTGATCCTACTCTGGGGATGTTTATAGCCCCTGACATCTAGGCTCCCCCGACACCTGCAATGCCTCCTACCCACGTAGGCTACAGTAATCACCCCTGAACATACAATTTAACCAACTCAATTTTGCAAATGCTGAACACTTATTATATGCAACATACTAGCTCTACTTTTGTGACTTCCCCCTCTGCGTATTTTCATAGATGGCATATAGTTCCTCTGTTGTAAAACATAAACTCCTCTGCTTGACTGCTGTAACTGCCCCCTCACTTTCTCCTGTGTCTGATTTTCTCCAAGTTCTCTCATCACTTTTCTTTTGCCATGCTAAAGCAGCTTTTTCCTGTACATAGTATGTATATAGTTCATCCTCCATTTACCCAAAAATCATCACTGCACTCCAAGTTGGGGTCATGTCTCTACCCTCTAATTTCGAATTGAGTTTTAGACAAGCTTCTATCTAATATTCTCCATGATTTTTGAAGATCATTGCCTCATCTAACTACACATCAAACCACGTAGACAACCTATTGTTCCTTGTTGCTTCATTTAAGGTCGGTGATACTTCCAAATTGGCTATTAAATTATTCGAAGACTTCTCTGTATCTTATAACAGAGTTCCCCAAACTTTGAGGTGCAAACAAATCAGCTTAAAAATGCAGATTCTCTTGCAGTAAATCTGGGGTGAGCCTGTGATTGTATAGTTGTAACAAGCTCCCAAGTGTTGCTGGGGTCACCTGTCCATCGATCAGACTTTGAGTGTCAGGACACATTTTTTTATACTTGACATAGAAAACACGAACTGCTTGCTGAATAGCACGTGCTCAATAAATGTTTATGGATTAAACACAAATAAGAGGTTTCATTTGAAAAGCAAATTATTGATAGTCAAAATCAATATTTTGAGTTTCTGTGCAGTCAGATAATGATAAAGAACTCTAGCAAGTTGACTTCCTGGAATAGATTTGGTCTCATTTGTCAGAAAATGTGACGAAAACATAGTAAACAGGTCATCTGTTTCAGTTCTCCCTCCTAAAGATAGCAATTGCTGCTTAAAAGCTCACCTTTGGGAAAAGCTTGTGACAAACTCGATGCCTCTCACCATATTGAAATCAACTAAGTGAAAATAGATGAGGGATATTTTCTTTCTTTCAACTGCCTCTTAGCCCCACCCTCTAATGCTGCTACTGTTCTGCATCATTGTTTCCTCTACACAGCTACCTGTGTGTTCCTGGGCACATATTTCAGCTAGAACATTGCCATTCTTTAAAAGAATTAGTCATTTCTACTGTCATCTTCCTACTGTACTTTCTGTGAGACATTGCCTCCTTAGATCATATCGTGATGGATAGAGGATAGAGGATATAGGATAAAGGATAAAGAAGGCTGATGGTTAAGGAACAACATAGTCTCATTTTTACTCCTCAAAGCCAAAGAGTGGGCCTCCCTGGTGGCACAAGGTGTTGAATGTCAGCACTACGAAGCTACCTGCAGCCACTGCAGTATGAGTTCAATCCCCAGTCAGGGAGCTGACCCACATGGCGCGGCAGACCTCTCCTGTCTCTCCCACTGCTCCCTTCAGCAGTATATTTCAGTCAGTCCACCTGTTCTGCGCTCCACTGTCTTTGCTGAATCCTCTCACCCTCCCCTCCCGACACACACTACACTTGAACTCTTATATGCATAAATAAAATACCTTTTTTAAAAAAGGAAAGAGCACTTCAGGCCAGTACTACTCTTGCATGTCTGTGGTGTCCACTGACTTTCTTATGAAGTTAAATATCTTTTACGTCATGTAATTTTAATAACTTTTATTCTTACCATTAATAGAAAAATCAGTAATAATGTGGCATAAATAAAAGTGAACCGTTTAAAATAATAAAAAAGTTACTGATTTTAAGTTGATAAATTTCCTCAAAATAATTTCTCCCTGACCTGGTCTGAAAATTAATAAAGAACATGGTTCATGCTATGTGGTTCAATTTTGTTTCAGCTGATATGGTTACCGTGTCTGGTCATCCCTCTTACAGGTTTTGAAGAAACAATCCTCTAGATAAGAAGGATTATGTAATCCATGGGAAACGTTGACTTTCCAGAAAAGAAGATGTTCTTGATGGAATTTAAAATTCTTCCTCTAAATCTGAGCCAGACTTTAAGATTTTCTTTCGGTCTTAGAGATAAACATACGGAAGTCTGTATATGTCTCCTCCTGCCTTTCATCTTCTCTTCTTCCTCCATCATGGTGAAAACTTTAGTATAAAGCAGGCTGAGGGGCCCCCAGGGCCCCAAACCTGTGTCAACTGTACTTGGAGACTCTGATCTGGGAAAAAGCTTCTTTTATAATCTCAGGCTTAGCTCTCTCTATAAAGTGGTAGGTTCAACTATTCTCAATATGATGCAGATCCTATGTTAAAAGAAGGCAATTTCAGTTGTGCTATAAAATAAGAAGATGACACACCCCAATTTGGGGAATATAATCCAATTGAAATGGGTAAAGAAGAGACAATAGCAAACCAGTTGTGTAGCAAGTTTTGCTTTGAGATTAGTCATAAACAATATTTTCCACAGGGAATAGGAATTAGAGAAAAGGGAAGCATGGGTTTCTAGGCTTGCTCTCTTCATCTTCCTGGAATATGTCTCTCATTGCCTTATTGTTTAGTGGATGTATTTTTTTCAAGGTCCTGTTTCTGCTTCTTAAGTTCCTATCTGAGTGATTAAAATACCCAAGATCCTGCTTTTGTTTGTCTTGACCAACTATTTATGGATGACTTAGTTAATGAGTCAAGCTTGTTTCCTTTTCCTTCTCTTCCTTCTTTTCCCCCCTCACAGGCATAGTCAGACAGGTTTTGAAGTACTAATGATGATTAGTTCATTTAAGCCAGCACAGTCCAACAATGAGTTTGAAATGTTAATCAGATGAAGGGCTCATTGCTAAACAGCCCACAGAATAGCAAATGAACCAGGAAAGGAAAGCAAGGAGAAAAAGAGGCTGAGTGGAGATTTGACACAAGCATTTTCAGCTGCTGGGTCCCTTTGATGTGTGAGAGGGACAGATGTGCTGCTCTTCTCCTGAGAGAACCCTCTTTGTATACAATAGTGTGCTGATTAATATCACTTCACTCTTCCCTTGAGAGGAGCAAGGCTGGCTCTTAGTCATTCTCTCATTGGGCATCATTGGGCTCTCCTCTCTCTCCTGCTGGTAGGGAGCTGTCATTAAGTCTCTCCTCTTTTTCTAAATGCTCAAACTCACTGCAGCCCCTTCTCCCTCCTATAAGCAGTGCACCAAGTGTGTATCTTATGGTGAGGGCATTCATTATCCTTATATGTAAAAAAATGTAACAGATTACTACACCATCGATTTCAAGTAGACAGATGAAGATACTATAGCTATAGTAGAGAAACCAGTTAGGCCAAGGCAGTTCCTCAACACCCCTGCCACTCCACCCACACCTTGCCAATGTTGCCTTAGTGCTTTAGAGAAGATCTGGCCATTAGAAGCCTCTGCCATGATGGACATGTTCTGTATCTGTGCTGTCTGATGTGGTGGCCACTAGCCACAAGTACTGGTGAACACTTGAAATGTGATGAGTATGACAGTAGAAATAAAATGTAATGTAATTTAATTTGAATCTATTTAAGTGTGAATAGACACATAAGACAATAGGTTACTGTGCTGGAGAATGTATCTCAAGACAGTTTAGAGTGTTGCCCCTCTGGAGATCAATAGGATTGACATCACATAGGATGTCACTAGTAACTTTCAGGCCCTACTGAAGATTTTCTATATCAGATTCAGTGTTTAAGGATATTCCTTTCATGTAACATTAAATTTCAAAAAGCTTGCTCTGGAACATGAGTTAAAACTGTACTAAATCTCAAGTTTTCAAGAGTCTTCCTTGTTTGAAACTCATGAAAACCTTAAATGATAATTAGGATATGATGACGAGGAAGAACTGGTTTTGGACTTACAAAGAAAATGGAAATCTGTTTATCTGTTTGGAGAAAGTATAAGGAATTTCTTAGCCTCCCCTCCTCTTCCATTCACCCATAATATTATCCAACTACCATTTGCAAAGCATTTTCATGCTTTGTTAGATGGGTATTATTTTGATCCCCACTTGAGGTGTGAGAAAATAGTTACTGAACATCGTTACACAACCAGAGAATGATAGAATTGAGGTTCATTTTATTTCTGGGTCTTTTTACTCTATAGCAAAATAAGACAAGTTCACATTTCTTTTAGAAGGCTGTGGTGATAGAACTTAGGTACTGTTTTGATAAGAGGATTTTTAAGGTTTTGTCCAAGTCATAAAAACAAAACTAAACCATAGGCCCTACTTTCTTCTCCCAAGATAAACTGTTATAGCTGCTATAGACATATGAATCCCATATCTAATTTACATATGATCATTCACATGCCATTTTTCTTCCTCTTATGAAAACTAGAATGATATATTGTGATTTTAAAAGCAATATTGGAAGTTATTTCAAAAGTCAATCACAATTTATGCCACAGGTATTTCAAATAGTTTCTAAATGAGAAAAATTCAGAAGCCTATAACTCTACCAAGTTATAAAAGGTCAGTGTTGTGGAATTCAAGTTCAGGAAAAAAGAGATGGACAAGATTCTTAAGTCTGAAGGAGGAAATTTACAGGTCTATAAATAGAAGTATGTAAACCCAGTTTAATAACCTTACAGAAGTTGTTACCTCAAGAGTTTATAGAATCTGGTCTTATGGTAACAAACATGTTTATACAAACTCATTGATAACAAATCAGGATTGGGCTATTAAGTAAGTCTGGCAATATCTAGATACTACTTTATATTCAAATACTGATGTGACAGGGCAAGGATTATTTTCTACAAATCATCTGAATTGTTTCTGTCATACTGAAATACTTGACTAAATATACTGTGGACCTGACCTTGTGATACTTCTTAAGGTCTCGTTAAGGTTTTAATGCAAATTACATAGTTGATTATTTTCATATATGCCAGAAAATAATATTTACTAAGATTCTATAGCAGTTTCTGGTTTTGATTCTTGCCATCAATTTTTCACATTAACAAATAGTGAGTCCTCGTTTTTTCCCATGTCCTTCCAGTCCCACATTAGATTGAGATAGACATGTGGAAATTGATCAGAATTATGTCATTATCATTTGCAGTTCTTCCTAAATCCCTTACAGTCTTTATCTCCATACAACCTCTTGATTAACTTATCACTCTGACATTTGTAGGGGTTCCCTCACCCCAGTACAGAGAGGGTGTTACCCACTAACACAGCAGGATTTCAGCGAAACAGAATGAGACCTTAATTACAGATTTAATGAGGAAAAATCCCGATCTTCATTTCTTGCTGATTTCCCAGCTGTAGAATGATGTCTGATTATGTCGAATACACCAATGGTTTACTTTCCATCTGCTGCTGTCACCACCACCAGTTTTGTTGGGCAGCTCTCTGCTGGTCATCCTGTTCCTCTCTGGCATACTGGCTCTCTGAGAAAATGAAAATGTCAAACTCAGGTGTCTTCTCTGCTTTTGCTGAAGAAATATCTCGAGAGATATAGCTACACTGAATAGTTGGAGTTAAGGATGGACTCTATTTCTGATGTCCTAAAAGCACACAATGTTATTATTACTCATTCCTGTTAGAATACCCATAAAGATTACATTTTGCTGGGCATTATATCTCTCTGTTTTTATCTGGTTACAAATTGGGGGAAAAGTATCCAAGATATGAAAAATTAGTATTATTCTTTCTCTAGAATATAAAAACTTCAACCAAGCATTTAAATTTTGAGGTTTGGCATTGGGTATAAAGATTTTTTTGGAACCTGATCACTTATCTAACTTTTCTATGCCTCAGTTTTTCCATTTATAAAGTGGAGACATTACTAATACCTACCTGTTAGGGCTGTTGATATAGTAAATGAGATTAGTATGTGGAAAATTCTTAGCACATTTGCATCATATAGTAAGTTAAATTTTATTTATCATTTTAAAAAGTATTTATCAAATTGCTCACTAATGATAGTGTTTATTCCATTTCAGACTGTGAATTTTATGGCTAAATTTTCTATGCCTGTTTTCTTACAAAAAAATAATCCCTAAGTGGGTGGAAAGAAAACAATAACTCAGCACATTCAGTTGACATATAATGAGACCTTGAAAACCTTAGGAAAACCATTTCTCACCAAGAGAGTGGTTGAAAATCAGAAGCTGCTATTTTAGGCTATACATGGAAGATGCATTGACCTTCAAGCCAACAAATGACATTTTCTGAGACAATCATTTTACACAAGTTATATTAGTAAATATCCAAAGAGATTAAAGTAAAAGAAAATCTAATATTGATTAGGCTTATCATTTTAAAACATAAAAATCATAAATGGATGCTTTAAAAAACCAATATATTCTGTTGTTTGGGGATTAATAGGTAATAAAAATTGAATGACCATGACTTGTTTTATATTTAATATACTAGGTTTTCAAATACTGCTAATCTGAGCCATTATCAATCTTGATATTATAAACACTTATGGTTAGGGAATGAGATCCTATTTGTTTGGAGCCATGCCTCACCAAATCAAACAGAGAGAGACATGTTCTCTCTCTCTCTTCTCTTTCTCTCTCTCTCTCTCTCTCTCTCACACACACACATACACACACAAAGAATAATACTGCCTACATGCATATTAGGTATGGAATATTTATTGAATGCCAGAATAATCTTTTGCATTTATGAATATGTTCACTACTTTTACTTAATCATCTTTTTTCTTGCATTATCATTATTCACTCATAAACATTTACTCAGTACCAACCACAGCAGTACACATTATTGTGGGTTTTTTTTTAATGAACAGGAATGAAATTTTTGGATGAAAGTGTCTTTTTCATGAAATATTATCAAAATAGACCATTTTTCTCATTCTGTCTTTGATCTTGACATAATTTTAATCTGCCACATTATACCTCCCTGGCCTCAATACCTCTGGCCTTATAACTTATAGTTCTGGTAATAATGAATATGCCCCCATGTTTATTGCAGCAGTATTTATGATCGCCAAGAACTAGAAATAATCCAATTGACTAGAGAATGATGAGTGGATAAAGATGACAAGTATATACACACAATGAAACACTCTTCAACTATATGAAAAATATGAAATACTTCCAACAAGGATGCTTAGTAAAACAGAGACAACTGACAAGATTTCATTCATAAGTAATATGTAGAGAACACAAACAGATGAACTAAGTAAAACAAAAGCAAACTTTTAACTTATCAAATCAATCTGTGATTACCAGAAGGAAAGGTATTATGGGATGGGGGTAGACTGGGATAATGTAGGAAAGGTCAAATTTAGACTTTATGTAGTAAAGTTAATGCTGTACATATTCATGTTTACTCTCAATAATGCACACTTTTGTTGTATATAATGTTATAATGAATATTACTTAAAAAAAACAAAAAGAATGAATTGGCCACCTTTTTGGCATCCATATTCTCTCCCTTGCCACTGTAAGCACTATCTTGTCCCTGTTAACCAAGATGTCTAGTCTAGCTCCCACAGATCATTCTATCTCCCTTTGTTAGGCTTCTATCTGCAGCAAGGCCTTTCCTAAAACAATAATGTCCCCCATTGGGACTTGGTACTCTCTGCTTCTGCTCTTTTTGGAGAAGCTAATGCATTGCAGGCACCCAACTATTATGAACAACATTAAGAATAAAACTGCCAAAGCAAACTAAAATTCATCTCTTCACTTATTTTGAAAGTCATCTTTTCTACTTTATCTGATTGAATAATTTTATTAGTCAGTTTCACTTTATTTCCAAAGAAACTTTGTTTTTTTGTTTCCCAATGCCTTATTATAGTAACTTGGATCACAAGACAGACTTAGTTGTTATTCATTTAAAAATATAAGTGCATAAGACTTTTGTTTATCTTTGCATATAGACTACTTTAATTGTTTAGATTTTTATGAACTTTGGACTTTATTCAAACAACTCCATGAAACTAGATATTATCAATTCTACTACACAAATGAAGCAGTTCTCACCCAGGGGTGGGGAATAATGTAAATCTAAATTTTTCAACAAGATCTCCTGGCTTCAGAGCTCACCCCAGTGGTTCTCAAAGTTTAGTGTCTGAGTCTCCCAGTGTGTTTTTTAAATGCTCAGACTCTCAATCACCACTTGAAGGATATTCTTTTTCAATAAGTATAGACTATAATCTGAGGGCTTTTAAAGAGGCCCAACTATCCCATTTATTTAGATTTTCAATTTGAAATGAAAAATAAATTCAAGAACACTTAGATCCTCACCCCAAAATTCTTCTAATATATTAGGTTAACTATTAACTTTAGAAATACTATGCTTTTGGAAGAGAACATATGTAATTATTGTTTTTTTAAACCAGCAGAGAGAATCATTTTACATGCATTCAAATTAACTTTGTGTGCAATTGAATTAACTTTGTCCAATTTTAAAATGGAATTGTCAAAATGCCTGCTTTTTATCTCTGGTAATGATGTAGCTTATTATAGGGACATAGAATAACACAGTGATAGTTTTATAATAATATCAACTGGAATTAGATAAATTGAGTACCAATATAAGGGATATTGCATAGGAGGGTTGAAAAAACTTGGGAGGTTTAAGCTTTCTTTGGAAAAGGTATTTTTCCCTTAAATAAAGATTAAAAAATATATGCAGATTTCATGTTGTAGTGCTGGACACCTGAAACCTATATAATACTATAAACCAATGTTATTGCAATACAATTTTTATAAAAAGTACCTGAGAGTTTAATGATGAATTAAGGGGTCAGAGAACAAGAAATATAGGAAAGAACATGCTACCCCAAACAACCATCTTTGTGCCTGTCTCATGTTAATGAGTAGATTGATAAAATATGGCAAACTTTATGAGCACTTGAAAGAAGGTATAAAATCTAGACACCCTAAATGGAGAAGATGCAATCTGGGAGTGAGTGAGGAAAATTGATGGTCATGAAAAAATGGAATAGCCCTTTGTGGATAGAAAGATGAGAGCAAAAGGAAAGAACAGCAGAAATGCTTGCATTTGGGTTTGCTATGGACAGGAGGCATTTCTATTCTATAGCAGCACTTCATAACAGTGTTTTGCATAAGAAAATCTAGTTAAGCTAACAAGGTCCTTAATTAGGGCTTTTATTATCCTTTAATTCCTTGCTTAAAGGAAAATGATTACAAAGCTCATCTTTATGATTTAGGAAACTAATCTTTCATTTTTGAAATGTTTCTTTCCTTCACTCCACACAGATATTAAAAGAAGAAAAGAAATGAACTGTACACAAGTAATATACAGAAGTAGTAAATCTAGGTATTAAAGATTGTCATAAACTACAGAAAAGGCCCCTGTATCAGAAGTGACCTCTTCTCTGGTTCTTATCTTAATGAGGACCTTTTGCAACCTTATAAAGTACTACTAAATTATCTTTGCACATCTTGATTTCTTACATGCATTCTTAGAATTTTAATTATAGGACTGTGTACCTGTGTTCTTGTCATTCTAATAAGAAACACCCTTGTTCTGTATCTGCACTAGATCATCTACTTTTATTCAATTGATGATCAATCCCATTCATTAAATAAGAATACATCAACCTTATGATTCTCCTTATATCCAACAGTATTTTCCAGGTAAAAACAAATTAAAATAATAAGCAAAGTGGGCCTCCCTGGTGGCGCAGTAGGTTAAGCAACACACTATGAAGCAAACAGCAGCCACCGCAGCACGAGTTTGATCCCTGCTGCCGGCCAGGGAGGGGACCCACATGGCGCGGCAGACCTCTCCTGCTGTGCCCGCTGCTCCCCT
>JAGFMF010011737.1:2809671-2872334 GCA_019455555.1 Galemys pyrenaicus | reverse complement strand
TCCCTGCTCTCTGTGGTGAATCCTCTCACCCCCCACACCTCTGGCCTGTACCCCAGTGCTTGTATGCATAAATAAATAAATCTTTAAATAAATAAATAAATAATTAAAAAAAAATAATAAGCAAAGAGTTTCTGGGAATGGGAAAACAATCTCAAAGCACAATATTGGTTTAATTTGTCTGAACAATAGTAATAGTTTGAGAACTGAATGTGAAAGTAGAATGGATGATTATAACTCTGACTTTATTTCAGTAGATAAATATCAGCTATTCTAATAAACTTTGCTGATAAAATTTATTTGGAAAAATATACATATAAATGAAAATTCATAATCAACATGTAAACTGAAAGATGGGATTAACATATGGCAGTTTGAAGAGTTGAACTTTAACCCAAGGTTTCAAGGAAAGTTGCTTATAAGAGGTAACAAACAAGAAATAGAACATTTGATAGATTTTAGTAAGATTGGAAGCCACAAAGGCCAGGTAAAACATCATTATAATAACCCTAGTAAGGAGATAGACAAGACTGGAAGTTGACAAAGCATGGAAAAGGTGATGTATATGGGAGATACAGAGGTGCCATCATGGTGAGTTAATGTTCGCTGAGTGCCTATATGGAAGGGGTGGAGTTTAGCAAAGATTCCAGGTGTCTGGTTTGGATGATTGGATAGACTAATGAATTTAAGGACTTGAAGGAACAAAACAAAAGAACAGACAAAACTAAATCAAAACAAACCCTCTGACTGTAGAATTACAGGTGGGGAGTTAGAAAAAGTGAGGGGGCCAACAACAGACCATGGTGGTGGATTATGGGTGCTTTGGTGATGGGAATAGTGTTATAAAGTACATATAAAGAACATGAACTTATCCCCCTAAATCATATGCAAGGTTGTAAATCAATGTTATCTCAATAAAACACACACACACACACATATATATGAAGAAGAGAATATGCAGGAACTTCTGGCTGCTCTGTGCACTAATTTTGGTGTTGGTAACATCAGGTGTCCTGAAAATTCAAACCATGCACTTCTGCCTTGCACAAACTTCTGTATATATACTAAAAATTTGAAAAGTAGATAAGTGTCCCAGGAAGAGGATCTTTGATAATATTAGGAGCACTTGCTTGTATTGTGGGTTTTAATGTTGTTTTGCCTTAGAACACCTTGCCCACTTTCCCTCTGAATCACTATTACATTTCAGGAACTATTCAGTACCTGAATCACAGGTATTAGTTGCTATGGATGGGTTAAAACTGTGCCTTTATAACTTTTTAATAACTATGGTGTATAATTATACTTACTGGTTTTCCTCTTTAAAGAATACTTAGCAGTCAATAAATGGCGACTCTGGATCTTGCCTAAGAAAGACTAGACACGGATGGCCAGATGGTTTCAGCTGCAGCGTGGTCTACTTACAAATATCAGTTGTGTTTTCTGCATCAGTAATAAACCACTTAAAATATAAAGATAAATAATATACTTCATAACAGAAACAACTATGTCTATAAGAAAAACATTAAGCGTCAGCATACCCTTTATGAAGAAAATATGTATAGGTGTTAAAGGAAAGACATAGATGATTTTAAATGTTGCTGTAAAAACGTGTAATTGGAAATCTAAATGTAGGTAAAAATATCCCTAAGTTAAATTCAGTGCAATTTCAAAATCATAACAGTATGTCTTGGACTCAGACTGATTCTTAATTTAAATCTAGTGATCCGTTTGTTAAAACAAAAACAATTTGATAATTAACGATCCCACTTTTTGGCCAATTTTCCCCATATAAGTAGACTTCCAGTGGTGATGCTACCAACTCTGTAACTGGGAAAGTAACTTGGCTTCTTGTGTTTCCACTTACTCATGTATGAAACAGAGGTGAAATTAGCATTTATCTCCAGAGGTTTGTAAATAAGCTCATGGGATAAGACCTGTGAATTAATTATGATATAAAGCATATAGGTTTTACTTCTTAGATATAATTATAACTAAAATAATAAAAATAGGTTGACCCTTAGCCTCTTATTCCTTTCAACAGAATGCATGCCCATATTTTATTGGTAGTTTTACACAAAATATACTGGCAAGTGTATGTTGATTGGAATCAAATTATAATTAGCATAGATATTCACTGCACTCACTAAATTGGACATACTTTGAACCCCCTATTTCTCTCAGAAGCTAATTAGATGATTCTTTTCTTCTTTATACTGATTTCTTTTTCCTCTGCAAAAGCTGCCTATTTCGGAGTTTCCCTTAGGCTCTTTGGTGGGGCATAAGTCCTACTGGCCCTGTTTTCTCTGGTCAAGTCTCTGTCTTTCCTATCAGTGTGAAATTCTCAATAGTGAAACCGTAGGTCTCTGCCAGATGATTTTCCTTAAGCATACCTTCTCTGCTTTTTACTTCTAAGTTCAGTCAAATATTCTTATCTGCTGTTTCCTAGCTATTTATGAATAAAGCATTTGAATTTGAGAGGTAAGTGCCAGATGCCAGAACATCTACCCTAATTTTCTCCATCACATTTGTGACTGCGCTGTCTAGGGTAAGCAATGACCTGTGATAAGACAAGGCGATTAATAAAAGTGGCCCTCAGAGTCTGACCACTTGTGATATTTTGCGAAGAAAAGGTAAGTTTTGTTTGAAGGTAACACACATTAGATTTAATGGCAGACGAATTAACAAGACAAAATGTACCTGTCCCTTGCAGCTTGTGAGGCACTTACATTATTACTTTTAAGGACACTTAGACAATTTTGATTTCTCCTCAAAATTATCAATTATCACTTAACTTAATCAAACCCTTGGATTCTTTCCCAGTCCTAAATTACAGTTTACTCTTATCTTTTTGTAAAAGCTAGCAGCCCCTGGATTATGCCAGTGACAGTGGGACATCTAAGCTGGTTCAGGTTTTGCTTGGAAAATCCCCACCAGCTGCTCTGCCTGATGCTGGGTTAATTGCCTTAATTAGCTTTCTTACAATAGCCTCCTTAATCAGTCCTTGGGAGGAGATCTTAAACTCACATGTGGTTCCTTTTGCACTGTATACTGACCTTTTAAAATATCCATTCAGTCTTTTTGCACAAGTGCTGTTGATGTCTAAATTTAAAGATATAAAAAACTGAGAAGAAAAACCTTGGGGTTACTTGTGTGTGTGTGTATGTGCATGTGTGTGTGTATGTATTCTTCCCCAAATTATGATCCTTAACTTCTAATCAAGCCAAGTTATTCTGGTGTTCTAAATTACTAACAGCTAGATCTTCCTTTCTCTTTCTTCTCCCATGGCTCACTTAGCCTTCTTTTCTAATGAATGCTTAATTAACACTGATAACATTCTTTCTGATGAAGTTTGTAGTTGTCACATTTCACAACCTGCTGCAATTCTGCTCTTAAAGACGTACTACTTTTAATTATAAAACTTTAAAATCTCTACACAATGTTGAAAGAAAAGACAATTTTAGTTTCATTTGTAGAATTTCCTGTAGACCAAGATCTTGATGGTGTCAAACAAAAGACTTGACTTTCAAGTCTAAAAAGACTTGACTTTCAAAATATTCCATCTTTGCTATTGACCTTTTTTTTTGCCCAATAAGGTGTGTGTTAATTGATTTTTTTGAATACTTTTCAAAATGTTTCTTATACTGCTTCAACTGCATTTATGGAATCATACAAATATTCTCAGTGTGTTTGTTTTGTATACATGGATATATTTGTGTGTGCACAGTATTGAGTATTCATTTTAGTTTTTTCTGAAATTTTCTGCTTCTGCCACCATTAAATGAGTGTAAAGGAAAAATAAAACCTACATGACCCTGTTGTCAGCTAACAGAGAGAGAGAGGAGAGGTGAGGTGGGAGGAAGGGGTAAAGAGACTTGGTAGGGAAGGAGTAGGAGACAGGTACTGTTATTTTATGGGTAAATAATTATATGAGTTAATTTCATATGATGCTTTGACTTCAATGAAATGTATTACTTTATCACTCATTTTGTCAAATTCTGGTTATCACGAGAACTGTTCCTCAGTAGCTTGTCATAATTAGTCTTCCTTTTCTTCCCCGCCCACCAGCAATCCTTCAAGAAAAAAAAAAATGATGTAGAATATGTTGAAGCTCTGAGTGTTTCCTGGGGAAAAGAACTGAGGCTGTGAAGAAGTGTAGGGGACATAAGATAGGGAATATCTTTTCTGGATAGGTGATGAAGAACAGTTGTGGTCTCCTATGAGAATGAGAATTATGTGCCATTAAAATGTATATTGAAGGATAATGAAGAAGGTAATGATTTGGGTTTCTTGGCTCTTAATGTTTCAATATATTCTGATCCTTGAAAAAGTTTTTTTTTTTTTTTTTGTAGTTACTGTTATCAGTCACCACCTGTATCTAGAGAGAAAATGTTTATTTAAACGTAGATGATTATTTAAACTTTTTGAAAATGAAGCCTATATACCAATCATGTTCCTCCTAAATTTGCTTGGTTCTGAATGTACTGAGTCAGTTTAACTGTTGCTACATATACATGAGGGAAGAAATGGAAACAAATGAACAAAACCAAAGAGGAAATATTGATGTCTGATACTTTAGATTATTATTATGCCATATTATTGTTATTATATATCAGGATGGCCCACTCTGAATTGCAAATTTAATTTCAGTGCTGATACTGAAAATAAAAAGGCAAAGGCTTTTTTTTTTCTTTTAAATGCAGAGTAGTAATTTTCTTAACCAAAAGTAACACTTGTCTCTAAAGGAAGCAAAAATAAAATTTCTCTAAGAAAAACAATTAATCATACTACTTAGTGAACTGATAGGAACATGCTGTGTTCGCTTGCGTATGCCCTAATTGGTGATTGCACTCTTCCCCTTTTGCAAGCAGAATGCTAACTGCAATTGTCATCCAGGGTCCGTCTGGTTCAGTCATTGACAGTAGTATTATAATAATACTTGGTAAGAACCTTCAATTTAAGGGCTTAGAAAGACTGAATGCACCCTATGGATTGAAGTTTCAATATAGCTTATTATACCATTAATTTAACCATAGGGAAAAGCAGTAAGCAATATATACGACGAAATGGGTTTCTGATGCTCTAATTCTTCTTAGTCTGACATGGCTAAAGTGTGTGGTATCCTGCTTTCCTGTGTATTGTCATCATGTTTGTTCATTCATCCCCCTGTCAGAATATGCCAAGGATGATTGCTGGCTTCAGTCAGAATTCTTGTTATTAATTGCAGAGAAACCTAAGCCTGGTCGCAGCAATTACTCAGAGTTGTAATCTTTTTAGAAAGAGTCCTTACCAGTTATAGATGAACAGGGTTACGGTATGCTCTCTGCTGCTTAGAGATCACGATGATTTTCTCTCTCTCTCAAACAACTATGTTCTGGCTGTTTTAAAAAATTCTCTGATGTTGAGTATATGCAACTGCTGCCAGAATAGACTTCTTTCAGTATTGCTCCTTTCTGATCTTCCTGTGGAAATTCTCTCCCCAATGACAGAAGAGATAGTGTGGAATTTATCCATCCAGACTCTGGAAGAAGTCAGTTCCCAATGGAGTGCAATATGGAGAGATTTTCTCTTGAGTGGAGACATTGTTTGATATCTCAGGAAAAACGTGGAACAGCTTTCTAATCTGTACGTACAAGGATCTTCTTTTTTCACACCTACAGTTGTATGTGCTACATACACTCTCCTTCAGAAACTGTTCTCTTACGTGAAATGATTTGTTTAGACTTTTTTTTTTTTTACCAGTTTTTTCATCTCTTTGTTTTTTCCTTGCTATCAGACTGCTTACTATCAGAGCAGAAACAAGAGCTTAAAGTTCACCATCAACTTGGGATCAATTTAGGATAGGGCTAGCTACTCTTACATATGGCTGTGGATCTGACTCTTAAAATGGTTAAGTTTAGTTATACAGAAAATTTCATTTATGTATAATACTTCCTTTTTGGCAAAGTCTAGTGAGTGAGTTTCATGCAATCTGCAATGATTTTTTTTAAATTAAGTAGGAGATTTGCAAGAGTAACCTTTAGTAGACAATTTACATTGGCAAGTAGAATGACCCATCCAGAAATACACCCAAGGAACACCATGACTGATTTTAAAGGCCACTTTTTAATGGGATCTTGTAAGACTAGACATGGCATTTCAATTATTTGCATATTTTTAATTCAGATGGTCACAGAAAGCTTGGATTGACTATCTCCAGAACTCTTGTAACTTTTTTTTCAATGAACTATGAAATTTCTGTTCAATATAACTAAGAAATTACAGTAATTCTAGGTATCTGTACGTGTTGTTTTACTATCAAGGATTCAGTTTGAAAAAAAAAAGTGCTTCCTTTGTTTAGGTAATTAATTTCATAGGATTAGGTAGTTGAGGAATTACTAGAGGGTTCTCTTTATGGAAATAAAAAGTCTAATTATATGGACTGAAATCTTAAAATAATGTTATTTCCTGTCCTTGGAGACAAAGACAGTTCCTCACATCAGATAGCTCAATGAGGAGATGTAAATCTTTTGAAAAGAAGTACATAAATTACTCTGTCTCACCCAGAGCTTTAGTCTGGTGCTGTCCAGGATTGCCAGCCAATATTTCTGCGGTGACACATATGACAGATGACATTCATATGCTCAACACACTCCCATGGGCATACCCAGATTTTGACAAAACACCACAACATTTATAGCGAAGTTAGGCACAGCAGTAAGTCAAAGTCAATGCAGTTATTAAAGTGATGTCAGTATCTAGTGCTCCCTGTGGGCCCTTCAGAAGAGCGTCAAGTTAAATGTAAATAATTCCATACTAGCTTGACCACCATCCCCCCTTTCTTTATATTACCCAAGAAAGATCATGAAATCAGTAACGATGACGGAAAATATATTCTTCTTTTTTTAAAAAAGATTTCTTTATTTATACATATAAGAGCTGAGGTACAGGCCAGAGTTCAGGGAGGTGAGAGAATTTGCCAGAGACAGAGTGGGGAGCAGAACAGGCAGACTGATGGAAATGCACTGCTGAGGGGAACAGCGGGCACAGAGGAGAGGTCTGCTGCGCCATGTGGGTCCCCCCCTGGCCAGCGGCAGGGATTGAACTCGTGGTGCAGCGGCTGCAGTTTGCTTCACAGTGCATTGCTTAACCCACTGCACCACCAGGGAGGCCCAAATATATTATTCTTAATCAAGCTAAAATGTTTATATATTTTTAGATTCACAGCTATTTTATTATATGATACTTGGAGACTGCTTGATACCATATATATTACAACTTGTAAAATCAAATAATAAAAAAATGAAATTACCATTGATTTGGAATCTTCTGTGCTAGGACTGAGGGTTAAGTTCTAGATTTATTCTCAGGATAGAAAACTCTTTGAGCCCTATTGTTAGCCTCTATTAAAGTTAATGACCTTGACTCTATTGAGGATTAAATGAGATACTTTTTGTTTCTGTGTATTCACTTCTATGATTATAACATATTTCTTTGTTGATTCATGATCAAGTGCAGATAATATGCGTGTCTTGCTTTGGTTTGTTATTTTTGGGGCCTCTGTGGTATATACATGGTATCCTATTGATAAACTATCACACTTTGCATTAAATTATTTGCATAAGCTCCGGTCTCTTTCCCTTTCTATAATGCTGAATTTTCCTCATCTATAGTATGTATCATCTTCCACACTAATATTTTTGGGGAGTTTAAGAGGATTTTAGATCATCAGATGTCATTAATATCTTTATTAAAAGACTATTAAATTTCATACAGTATGGAAGTAGAAGAAATTATTTACTCCAGGGGATTGAATTAGAATTAAAAATATAAAGAAATAGTAAGAATAAAGTAGATAGGAATAAATACACATTCCTATATGTAGAGAAAGACTAATAATTAAGACTCATAAGAATCACTCCTGGGGCCAATTTTGATGCTTTTATAAATGGTCTAGATGAGGGGATTCACACTGAAATATCTACTAAAAGCAGACTCTGATAAATTATTGACCTGACTTGCTTTGCTGACAGTTTCATCTTTCTTAAGGTAGATATTGTAGTAGGGAATTGCTACTTTGGGCTTAATTCTAATCTCAGGGGAAAGTTTGCTGGAAATGTAGTAGGGAAATCCATAGAGAAGCATATCTTGATTTTCCTCCCCAAAACCCAAGTGTAGTGTTCAGAATGAAGGCTTGGGTTGAATGACAGTAAAGAAGGTACAGAAGACTTTTGTTGAATCAGAGTTTTCAACTCTAAACTTGGAAATACCTCTCACATTGCCTTTTCTTAATAAGACGTGGCCCTAGTGAAGATTTTTATCAATCTTATTAGCTATATTACAGAAGTAACTTAGTTGTGTTTGATAATGTGACTGGAGATAAAATAAATAATGCATTAATGAAAGAATTAAGACATAAAACAATCTTGACAGACTAAACTGCTGAGCCAAAACCAACATGATAAAGATTTATGTCCTGAATATAGTTAAAAAAAAATTACACAGCACCTAGTGATGGTGCATGTTGTTGGTGAAATTAAATGTTAATTTAATCCTCCTGGAGGGAGATGTGGAAATATACAATAAAGTGCTAAGGTACTCAAGATGGTTATCTTACGTGAGACATCTAGTTTAAGGAAATAATCAAGAAAATGTTTAAACAGTAAGCAAAAACAATAGAAAAAAATGAGTAGTTACTAGTTAAACATATTTTAGCATTATCATAGGATCTACCAATTAGTCTTTAAAAACTATGCAGTACCCATTACTTATTGACATGAAAATGTATTAATGAATAATGTAAAAATTCAGAATATTATAATTTATAAAGTTATATGTATATGGATATGCAAATATATGAAAACAAACATGTGTGGAAGGATAACCAGAAATATGCCAGTAGTTTTTGTTGTTGATAATTTTAGAAATGGGTTTTTTTTTTTTTAAGATTATTTATGCATACAAGCACTGGGGTACAGGCCAGAGGTGTGGGGGGTGAGAGGATTCACCACAGAGAGCAGGGAGCAGAACAGGCAGATCAACTGAAGTACACTGCTGAGGGGAGCAGTGGGCACAGCAGGAGAGGTCTGCTGCACCATGTGGGTCCCCTCCCTGGCCGGCAGCAGGAATCGAACTCGTGCTGCAGTGGCTGCGGTTTGCTTCATATGTCGCTTAACCCACTGTGCCACCAGGGAGGCCCGGGATTTTCTTCTTAATGCTTTTATGTTTTCTAATTCTTCATTAACATATGTGTGTTGATTTTGTGATAAAAATTTTATCCTAAAAATATTAGATCAAGATGACTGCATTTCAAGTGAAAAACTTTCTGGATTCTATGGAGAACAAAAGTGATCATCAGTATGATACAGCAGCTAATAATAAAAGTATAATTAGGTCGCATATATAACAATAAAGTTTTAATGGAGTTTGATGGGAGAGAGTGTGTTAGAGCTGTAAACCACATGACCATGTGGTATTCTGTCACTGGAACCATGTTTAAATAAGAACTATAACAGTATGTATAATTCAAAGGATGAGAACTTGTTGTATAAAGAAAAGTTTTAGAACTCAAATTGTTTAGCCCAAGGAATTGATAACCTGGGGATCCGAGGAGAACAAGCCAGACAAACTGTGCTTAAATATTTAAAGGATACCAGAATGAAAGCGAGTTTGATTATCTTTGTAAAGCTTGAATAAATGGAGCTTCATCAAAGAAGATATTCGGAAAGATTTCCTAACATTTAGAAAACTGTGTAGCAGGCTACAGTAGAAATAAATGCATTCCCCATTATAGGCCTATCATTTAGGATCCTCTTAGATGCAAATGACTGAAAATCCTGTTCAAAGTGATCTTAATCAATGATGTTAATTTACTGACTGAGAAATAAGGAGCTAAGTCTAGACTCAGTCATATAGAGGCTAGATGCAATGGCTCTGCTGATGCCTACTTACATTCCTTTCTGTTGTTTCACTCTGAAAGGGACTGGGTTTCATTATGGCAAGATGACTGAGGCCCTTTAGAACTCCCACCCTCTATTTTACATTCAGCAGAAAGAATAGTAGAATGGAAAGTCCAGACCTGATTCCCCTTAGTCATTATCAGTCCCTTTACCAATCCCAAAGCAATTACAAATAATGTTGATTTGTTCAATGTCATTTCATTATAATGATGAGAACAAAGAAATCCCAATCTATCTAGAAGGAAACAGTGTTACTGTAAGACCTGGTTTCATATAATTTTGCTTAAAGTTCCCATTTTCAAGAACCTATCAATGACATTAAGCGAGGACTTAACTGCACTGTGGTCAGAGTGGGGAGGCTGATGGCTTGACACTGAACTACGAAAGTGACAGATGTCTATTAAAACTAAAATGGCAAGTGTAACTGGATGATTTCTTAGTTTCTTTCCAATGCCAAGACTCTATGAAACTGTGATTCAATTTGCAACAGGCACTGAGAATTGCAGGGAGAGAGATATAAAAGGAAATACAGAGGAATTGTTGATGAACTCCAGGAAGGTATTACTGGTTTGCAAGAGAACTGGGGAAAGAAATGCTGTAGGCGGGCAAAGGTATTGATGGAGAGAACAACTTAAAACAGAAAACCTCCACAGTTACAAGAGTTTGAATTTTGAAAAAAAATGGAGATTCCCTCAGTTAACTTCTCTCTCTCCGAGTATTCTATCCCTACTTAATCAGTCTGAATTTTTGTGCAACCACAATGCAGCCTCTGTACTTTTCTTTTTTATATACTACACACACGCTCACACACACAAATTCTTACACCCCTACCTATGAACAGGAAAAACAAGAGAAAAAAATAGCTATCTCTTCAAAACAGAACCCACCCCCTCCCTGCACTTATGTATTTTCCAATACTAAAATGATTGATTAATCATAGATTATTTAGACTTGGCATGTGCCTTTCAAAATTCATATGATCCCTGGAAGGGTTAAGACTCATTCATTCTGAGTAAATTGCTGTAATCAGATAATCAGATCACCAGCTTCTTAGAACTGCCGTCTCAGCAAAATTTCTCCTGCAGATTTGCACTTTCCTTTTGAGAGTAGGAGAGTAAAGAGGGCAGAGGCTTGGGAGCAGATGGTGATTTGGATATATTTTGGGCAACCAACAGACAACTTAAGAAAATAAAAGGTAAAGTGAGGTTTGGAAACCTGAAAGTAGGGCATTTAAAAAGATAGTAACAACAAATTTACCTAGAACTCTTTTAATTCCCTGTAGACTAGCTGGAAAGGAATATCCATGATTTCCTAAGTCACTGCAGCTCCTCTAATGTCCTATCACCGGATCCCCATTCCTTTTATCCATAGCATGTTAAGATGCAAGTATGGAGGAAGAATAAAAAGATTAAGACAGAAAAGAGTATGAGTTGTTATTCATGTTCCTATCACATTTTCCTTTTTATTCTCCATATTTTTTCAGGTTGTAAACCCTGGGACTTGCTTTTTTTAGGATAACTGTGTTGTGTCGCCTAGGAACATCAAGGGTGATGTACTGATGTACAGAGCCTCAGTTCACCCTCTCTCTATGTGGCTCCGGTTGCTGAACCTTAAAAGAGAAGAAATGGAGCTGGGAAAGGTCTAGAGAAGGGCAGATAAAATGATCATGTGGGTAAAAAAGATGTTGTATGAGAGAAGATTAAAACAATTACTTTTTTCATGCTGACCTCTACAAAAATCTGAAGGGCACAGATAAGGTAAACACAGACTAGATGTTCAGACTCTACTTTGCCACTGCAAAGCCCACTCAAGAAAGCCTGAGTAGTAGATGTGAGCAAAGATACCAGAAGAACAGAGTAACTTGAGTGCTGATATGCTATCCCCCACCCTTAAGTAGTAGTCTAAACTAAGCACATTTAAAATGTATTGATAAGGCTCCAAAATGACTTATCATAGTAAGTCATATGATGTTTATGAATGCTTTACTGTTTGGTGTGGATACCTTAAAATAGTCTTTAGAGCTTCCCTGGTGGCAGAAGGGGTTAAATCACAGCACTATTAAGCTATCTGCAATCACTGCAGCATTAGTTCAAGCGCCAGCCAGGGAGCTGACCCACGTGGCGCAGCAGACCTCTCCTGCCTTGCCCGCTGCTTCCCTCAGCTGTGTAGTTCAGTCAGTCTGGCTGTTCGGCTCCCCGCTCAGTCTCTCGTGAATATTCATACACCCTCACACCTCTGGCCTATGCCCCAGTTCTTGGATGTATAAATAAAATGAATCTTTAAACAAAATAGTAGTCTTTAACATGAATGCTTACTAGATTAAGTGGGGGTGCTTTTAAATGATATATAGAGTCAATAGACTTAGCTGAGACTTAGAAAAAAATTAAAATTGCCTGGGAATAGGTGCTACAATTTACATGTTAACAAGATTCTGATTATGATATTCATAGGGTTTAGGACTAGTGGTCCAGAGGCTGATTGTAGTGTGACCTATGGGACAAGGCAGACCTGGATTTAAATCCTGGCTCTGCTGCTTCTCTGCATGTTATTTGGACGAGTTAACTACTGTCTCTGTGCCTTTGTCTATCTCATAGGGTAGTGTGTAAGGAATTTGGTGTCTACCGGGGCTAATTAAATGTTAGACTATAGATTCCCACTCTAAGCTCTAACTAGATCCTGTTCCAATAGATTGCAAAACACAGATTCCTGTGCAGTGGGATGATGGATTTAAGCACTTCAGTGTTTTTTCTGAGAGGCAGTGAAAATAATTTCATAGTAAGCTATCACTACACAGGTGATATTCTCTTCTCTCTTCTGTAGTTCTTTTGTATTTCCTTTTATAGGTAGAATAACGAAAGAAAAAGCACATGTTTCTGAAGGATCAGGTTCTGCTTACTTGCTTCATGGAGTTCTCAGATCATTTGTCAATATTTTGGGCTTGTCTTTCCTGTTGAGGTCTGTACCTTTTAACATTAGTTTATTGATACTTCTGTGAAGTTGAAACTAAAGGGAAAACAAATCAGTGGGGATCTCAAAATGTGTGTGAACTCCTATTGGGCTGGTGTGCACAAAGCAGCTGTTGAGAAAATAGCAGATTTCCCACCAAGTTGTAATAAAAACCTAGGAAAATGATCAAAGAGGAAAAAGTGAAGAAATGAAAGGAAGCTAGTAAGAAGGGGCTTCTTTCAAGAGGGAGATGCAAAGAAGGCAAATGCACGCGTTCAGAAAAGACAGGGAAAGCAGAATACCTGGCTTCTGCTGAGTGGGCGGGAGAGGAAGTGAGGATTTCACATCTGTGGGAGGGACTGCAGCTCTACAGCACTGGTCACTGAGCTGCTGCTGGCTCTCAGGGAAACACAGGTGTTTTCAAACCCTATTTCCTTAAAGGCGATATAGACTATCAGGGAGAGAACTCCCTGCCTGGGGGGTGAACAGGAAGGAATGTGAAGCCCCAAATCTATGGCACTGAGTCTTCCCATGTGCCGCTTCAGAGCGTGTGGTTGGCATTTACTCAGTACTCTCTTCTCCTCCCACTTGCAGCCTCTTAGGGACTCTGTTCAACAGTCTCTGTGATGAGCCCATTGCTGTTTCAGGCCCATAGCAGGTTGTCAAGGGAGGCTCATGCCTAGCAGGATGTATGAAGAGCAAGACTTTTTTGTTTGTTATGTTGGGATTGGGGCCAATCCCCAAAGCACAAGTTAAAAGGTGCTAAGTATCCATATTCCAGGTTCCTGGAGCCAATAGCAAGTTGCATAGAAACCTCCCCAAAGATTTACTGGATTTACCGGAGAGGTTCTCTGAGAGCTACATGGAAGCCTAGAGTTAGTAAATATAGCACATATTTGAAAATTAGCTTCTGATTTGAGTAGTTGGGGATGGGGTGAGAGTAAGGTCCAAAAGAGCAAGGGGATCCTTAAGTATTCCGAGTTAACTTGGAAGAGAAATAGAGTGCATTATCATATGTATTATGTTTGGGATGGGACTTGGGGCTTGTATTAGACCAGCTTTCTTTTCACTAAAATCTGACTGCAGAACTAATGCTACTAGAGAGGAAGGTGGAGCTTAGGGGCAAAGAGGTGAGGACGGAGGCCCAGTGGACTATGGTGGAGAAATATTGGGACTTTGGTGTGGGGCATGGTGTGATGGTGTGGAAACACGTGTCTGTATAGGTGTCCACCTAGGTCTCTAAGTCATACACAGACAATTATAAACCAACATTGCCTTAAACATAATTTTAAAATAGAGTTGTTTCAATTCTTAGTATATGTAGATTCTTAATTTAGAAATTAAAATATTAAAGAAAGATGATACCTTTAGTTTATAGATAAATATAAATATGCTTATAATACATACATATATATTGTGTCTATATATGCACATGTATTCATATATACACATGCATATGTATAAACATAGGTATATATCTTTATATAATACATATCCATAGCAAAGTATGATTTACTAGTGCAATTTTACTAGTGGGTTTTTTCTAATGTGATTTTAGTATCATTCAATTTATCTTTTTTATAGCAAATGCTATTTTAAAAAAATCCATAACTTGACATAGACCAGAGAAAATAAAGCATGTTGTTATGAGATTACAACGTGGGGTCATATTACTGACTGTGTGACCTTGAAGAAGTCATTAATGTTTCTGGTCCCCAGTTCCTCATCAGTATAGTGGGAAAACACTACAATCTACATTACAGGTTAATGTATGTAAAACCACTCAGAACACTGTCTGACATGGTGCAGAAGCTATGTTGGTATTACAAATAGACCAGGCTCATTTCTTAACAATTATAGTAAATTATAGCATACAAGTATACCATATTTTATTTGGCAATCCCCTACTAATTGGCATATTGGCTCCTTTCTAATTTTGCATTATTATAAATAATCCTGCAATAAATATTTGATCAATTTATGGCACATATTGTTGAAACATGTGTTACAACTGGTATGACAAATGCTACTATTATGATAAATGCTTTCGAAATCACATTGATGCTAAGAATTTAATGTAACTTCTTTCTGATTTACACACTTGAGATCATTTTTCCCATCTCTGAAATGACTTGAGAGAAGCTGTATCCCAAAGATTTAATGAGGTTATGTCCCTTTTAACTGTCAAGAGCTCCCCATTCTTTACACTGATATTCTTTTGAATTGTTGATAATTAATCAGAAACATCTGTGGTGAAATGTCACACAGATATCACTCCAACCGTTCGATCTGTAGCTTTAAAGGGAGGTTTTTCTCCCTGTCTGCTGGCCCTGTCATTGCCAGACTTTCCTCTTATTAACCTTGAAGTCACGCGGAACAGCCTCTCCTGTGATTTCATCATATCTCCCATCTGAAGAGATGCTATCACACTCCAAAAAAAATAAATTAAAAAGACTACATCACCCCCACATGGAGGCAGGTCACAGGTTTAATTTCCCTTCTTCCCTGATGGGACTTCCTGCCCCACCTGTCACACACAAGCCTTCACAGACTTCACTCTGGGCCTCATGTCAATTTGCATAGAACATCTCAATATTAAAATTTGTTCATGAATTTCTCTTTCTTCTGATGAAGTCAGTCTTCTATGAGCTTTGTGGAGAGTAAGTTATTTTCTTTAATATTTTTGAACTTCATGAAGGTGACAACTTGCTTATTAAAAGTGGTAAAACGAATTTGTAGAGAAGCTTTCCAGTAGCTCTATAAGCTATACGAAGTAGCAGACTCTTTGTCAGATATTTCTGAAGACCGAGTCCGCATGTGGTGTTTCTCGGATGCAGTGCAGTTGGCAGCACACGGGGCTGACCCTAGGCAAAGTGATGCAGGCCCAGAGGTCTAGGTTTCACTTCAGCCTCCTGGCCTTTCTGGTCCATATCCTCAAACACCTTGACGGCTTTGGGCTACAAATGCTCCTCTGGTTTTGAGAATCCTTTTTAACCAAACTGCTGTCAAACTGTCAAACTGATGTGTTTTGGCATTGCAAGTATTAGAAATGCCAGAAATAAGAACACCATGAAAGACTTTCCAAGGAAGAGCAATGATTAGCAAAAAAGATGCTGAGGGGAAACACTAGTGACAGCGCATGATTGTGATAAGTTCACTTCAATTTGTGAAGTGAAGCAATTGTCAGCGAGGCAGTCCAGAAAACATTGGGCTGTATTGTAGTTCCAAAACAGCAGACGCTGGATTTGCATAAAAATGAGGGTCAGGACCGAGTGAGAAATAACCTTTAGAGTAAGTTTGTTGAAACTGAATATTGAGGGCTTCCCAGTTTGGGTTGGAATTTAATATAGGTCCACAGAACTGGGATCTAGAAGGGATCAGGTAGACAGAAGATCAAACTCTGGATCACCTGAGGATCAGGCCTTTGTTGTAGGCAGATTGGTGTGTCATGGCAAGTTGTAATGAATGACAAATGTTCTGTTCTTTTTTTTGTTTTCTTTAAGTGGTTGGGTAAGAAATCCCCTTTCACTCAATCTTATCAGATTCCAGAGTCTATTAAGAGGCCCTAGAGAATTTGGAATGGATTTCTCTTTAGTGCTTCCTGGTTGCTGCCATTACTAGTATAGCCCTTTCTGCACTGCTGTGTTTTTGACAAGCTCTGGCCCATCCTGGTTGCTAAGTATGGGATTACTTAGGTTAATCCTGTAGTTCTGTTGAACATTCATCTGTTCCTCCTATGTCTCTTCATCTGAAAACTTTTTTTTTTAATTTAAATTTATTGAAATATATTTGACAACAATTGCAGTCCCCAGGGAGCTCCCACCACCATTTCACCTGTGCGCCATCACCTCAGTCCCTGTGCTACTTCTGCCCTCATCCCTGTCCCTCCTCCCTATCCCTCCCCACAAGATTCCTTTGCTTTGTCTTTGACCTTTTGTTCTTGTTGTGTTTTTTTTTATTTCTTTTTAGATTTATTTAAATTTATTGGACATCATTTGTAGTCCCCAACTTTTAAAGCTACTAAAATACTCTTCTGACCCTTTCTCAATTCAGGCAGCCTCCGAGGTCTCTCCCCCTAGTGGAGGTGTCCTGAGTTATCTCTTTTAGAGTCTAACTTTCCAAAAGCAGGATTTCATATCTTGATATTGAAAACAACTGTTGACGGGGCCGGCCCTGGTGGCGCAGTGGGTTAAGCAACGCACTATGAAGCAAACAGCAGCCATTGCAGCACGAGTTCGATCCCTGTTGCCGGCCAGGGAGGGGACCCACATGGCGCAGCAGACCTCTCCTGCCTTGCCCGCTTCTCCCCTCAACAGTGTGTTTCTTTCAATCTGCCCGTTCTGCATCCTGCTCTGTCTGGTGGATTCTCTTACCACCTCCACACCTCTGGCCTGTACCCCAGTGCTTGTATGCATAAATAAATCTTTAAAAAAAAAGGAAAAAGAAAACAACTGTTGACATCTGCCTAAAACAAAGCTTCCTAGAATTAGGAACACATTGTAGTAAAGAGAAAACTCTTTTTCATTATTTTTGATTAGTATTCAGCAGAAAGACATGAATTAATCTCTTACCAGATGTTTTTTATGTACAGTATACCCCCACGGTGTGAAAATAAAACATTCCTACTGGGTCTCATTTGATAGGCTATTTTTGGGGTCTAGAACACTGTTACAATTAATTTATAGGGGAAAAATTAAGCTTTCCCAGACTCCCAAAATCTGCCAAATCAAACCAAGCAGGAAAGTTCTACTTTTGGATAGCAAGAAAACCTATATTTGCCTTTTCAACTTCTGCTATCTGTGGAATGAGAGCATTCTACCTACTTACCTGTGAGGGTTTGCAATCAAGAAAAAGATGGGTAAAATGTTTTTTTCTTTGTCTTTTTTCTGTTTGAAATCCCTGTACCTATAACCTAGCATGGAGAATGAATCTTACTTCTTCATTAGGATTCCCAGGGTAAAAAGCCATGAATACACTATGAAGGCACTGTGAGTGCACTAAGGACTAGACTTACTCAAAGTTCCTAGACATCAGGTCCTATGTCTTCCTGAGAGTAGAAGAATTCCTTTTCACCAGTTTCTCTCATTACCTGGAGCCTTCCCACCCAGTATGCTTTTGTACAGAGGCCTCTGCCTATTCCAGCCTTGGTTCTATTTCAACCCTCCCCTAACTTCCTCCTTCCTCCTTCAGCTTCAGGACAAACCTTGATCTTCCAATTCTACTACACATAGGTATATATTTTGCATTTTCTGTTACATTTTGTTTGGGTGGGGTTAATATTAATGAAAATTTAAACAATGAATTTCGCTATTTCTGATATCCCAGAACATTTGCCTTTCAAAGTATTCCTGCCTTTATTTATTAAGCTTCTGACAAACGAATAGTAATTTATTTTTCACATAAATGAAGATGTCTAAACCAACTTTGATCCAAATTGAATGAGAAAGCTGATGGTTTATTTGAAAACCAAAAAGCTAAGCCATAAGGGACCATTGACGGCTTTTGAACTTAAGTGTGTATTAAAACCTGCAGAAAAGATGTTAGCCCAGGAATCAGCATTTTGATCGCCTCAAGTGATGTTGATGTGACTCTTAATTGGCTCACATTTTGTGAAACATTATTTTTTGTTTGTTTGTTAGATTAGTGGGTATCTAAACTAATTAATTTTTCTCCTAGAAACAAAGTGCAAAGGGCGTTACAGTGTTAGATGAGGCACAATACTATAAAACGCTCCTTTTGTAAGCTTAACAGGAGATATGTGACACCGATTTGTACTATATATAGAAAGATAACAGACACTGGTAACTGAAAAAAAAACTAAGCTCTGAATTCCTGTTTTTTAAAATTATTTTAAAGATTTTATTATATAAGAACTGGGGTATAGGCCAGAGATGTGGGGGGTGCAGAAGGGTGAGAGGATTCACCAGAAACAGAGTGGGGAGCAGAACAGGTAGATTGACTGAAATACACTGCTGAGGGGAGCTGCGGGTGAGACAGGAGAGGTCTGCTGTGCCATGTGGGTCAGCTCCCTGGTGGGGATTGAACTCATGCTGCAGTGGCTGGCGATAGCTTGGCAGAACTGAGACTTTAACCTCTGTGCCACTAGGGAGACCCTGAATTCCTAATTTGAGAGTAATTTTGTATGTTATTTGGGAAGTCATTTAACTTCTTTGAGAATCTACTTCTTCATCTGTAGGATGGTGATAATTACCTTGTAGTGTTAGTGGGATATATTAATGTATGCAAATTACTAACTATATTCTTAATACATAGGATTTTCTCAAATAACAGCTATACTGAACTTTGTTTTTTAACTTGCACAGTACAGGTATAAATTTGGGCATATATATGAAAATATGCATGGAGTATGAAAGATGGGCCAAGAGGGCGAGAGGGAAGTTCGTGCAGACTCTTGGAAACTCTCTACTCTCAAGCTTGTAATTTTTTTTCTTGGTCTGGCAAAAACATTTGGAAACTGTTTTAGGTATCTAAGGAATATAAATGTGTATGAGTTTAATTTGAGAGCGAGAAAAGCAAAAACAAAACAAAACTAGGACTAGCTGTGAGTTCTATTTCAGTGATGAGTACCTCTTGTACTTTCAATTCATCCTCCAACCAAGTTAAGGGATTCCTTACTAGTACATCTTTCTTTGGAGGGATTCCTGCAACTTCCCATTTCCATTCCAGAGTTTCTCACACATGAGTATACAGAGCCCTTTTATATGGGAAAAAAAAAAAAAGACACATGGAAATATATTTTCCTGCACCCCTAAAAGTATAATTGGAAAAACCCAAGAATGAATATTATATCTCTGCCTGTACTACTGGGAAATAGATATCTGTTTGTATCAACATGCTAAATTTTTTTTAACTTCATGACCTATAAATGATAAAAATATACACACGGAATTGAGGCCTTTTACCAAACTCAAAAGCCCTATCATATAACTCCTCCCTGGTGATGAGAAAATACATCAGAGAAACCCAAGTTGAAGGGCATTTTAGAAATACTTAACTAGTACTCCCCCACAAACTGTCAAGGTCTTAGAAACAAAGCAAGCCTGAGAAACTGTGAAAGCCAAGACAAACCTAAGAAAACATCACTGAATGTTATATAACACTGGCTAGGATCCTGGAACAGAAAAAAAAATGCAGTAAGCAAAAACTGAGGGCATCTAATTAAAATATGGATTTTAGTTGATAATAACATGTAAATATTGGTTCATAAGGGATTAGCATTGGGAGAAACTGGGTTCAGGGTATATGTAAGGTCTACAAACCTAAATTTTCTGTAAATATGAAAGTATTCTAAAAATTTTTTTGATTTTTAAAAAATTCATCATTAAATAATAAAGATGGTATTATATATAGCAAGCCTATATGAGTTTTATGTATTTTTAATGCCATTTTTAAATTAAATTGGTCATCTCTACCTCATTAGTGAATACCACGTTCATAAATGAAAAAGACAAAGGAAGGAAAAATGCATCAGTGCAACCTCACATCGGCTCAGAGGTGACAAGTCCTTGCATCTCTTTCAAGTTGGAGAAAAAGTCTCTGATCCCCTCGGTTACAGTAGCCAGTTATTTCTCAGGTCTCCTAAGGCAAACTAACTTCCTCATATTCCCACTACCTCCCTTCTTCTTCTTTTGTTGTTATTCCTATTTAATCAGTTCAGGTTATTCCAGTGAAGGTGCTAGATTGAAATACCTGGGTTGGCATCTCCTTCTCCCAGAGACAGGTGGAGATGTGAGGCCCCTACTGGCTGTCCCCTTGACCAGGGCAGCTGAGCAATAATGAGAAGTTTTAGTCTTCAGCTCCCTTTGCAGCTCTTGTCCTCTCTCTGGTACTGCCAAGAAGAAAGCAATTAGGACCCAGTGTGGTGTGGTTGGCTGACTTTTAAAATAGAAACCACCTGAAAATCCATCTAAAAGCTCACCTTACTTTCAGCTCCCTTGTAGATGGCAGAGAAATTCAGTGACAATGCTGAGAATGACCCAGATTATCCATGGAAGCCTGTAATAGTCCAATTACCAACACTTGTTTGCTGTCTTTTTGTCAACTTTCTCTGAACTCAGAAAGTATAGGCTGCAATAGGGATGGAGGTGGTAGGGAGACAAGGGAGAGAAAAGAAACTCTTCTGAGAATGAAATTGTTTTCATCACCTCCAACAGATTAGGTGACTGACTACTAGAGCTTCTCATGTGTTTTAATAACCTTTCCCATTGTGAGGAAATATCTTTTCCACTGACTACAGAGTCTCCCAGCAAGCCTGTGCCATTATGTTGCTACTTTGACTTGAGGGGGGAAATATATATATAGAGAGATAGATAATATATATATATATATATATATATAAAACTCTGTTTTACACTCCTAAATTAGATAATACCATAGCCTTCTAGGAAGTTCTAAGAAAAAGCTGAAATCTGACATGCTTACCTGTCATCTATTTTAACATACTGTATAGGCTTTCCTTGCTTTACATTTATAGGCATGGTGACCCAGTTCACAATAAACTCAGTCCTTGCTAAAATGTTATAGACAGTTATTAAAAGTTTCATTCTTCAGGGAAGAAAGAAAAGTGAAAATTTATTTTCCTTCTGAACACATTTTCCCTTGTCAATTCAAAAAAGTCTATATAGATATCTACTAAATGTTTCATTTATTTAATAGGTATAATATTTATTTAAAATAAATTTTATTTTATAATTTTTACTTATAAACATTTATTTAAAAAAGTATAATAATGTTTTTCCTTTCCTTTTTTTTTTTAAAAAGCAGAGCTATTAGTATATTGTAATTTGGAGTCTATGATATTCTTGCCTCTGCTGTCTGAGAATAAATCAGGAGCAATCATTCATGGAGATAGGAGATGACTACTCAGCTTCGCTCAGAATTCTTGTAAACCTTTTCATTTATTGATGAGTTTCATCAATGATAGAGGAGACATATGGGAAAATTTCTCTGCCCCCCCCACCCGACCTCTGTTTATTTTCAACCACACCTTTCCCCCCCCCTAAATATTTCTGCTTTATTATAGTCAGTACCTTTTACAATATTAACATATATGCAAACCATCATAGCTGTATTTCGAGACTACTGGAAGTTTTGCAATTATATGTATAAATCATTTGCTCATCTTTTCCTTTTAAGAGCATCTGTTTTTCTCCATGATGGCTCATTTGTGCAGTTTATAATTTTCATTTTGGAGCATTATGTACCCTAAATCACCCTACAACAGGCAATGGCAGCTGTATCTCCCCAGACAGGATTGTATTGGGTTCTGCCAACAAATAACTTGGAAGGAAGGTATAGGTAGGGGTGGTGGTGGTGGTGTTGTGTGTGTGTGTTAATCAAGAAATCAACTCATATGTCTCTGATTGTGTCCATCAAGCCTCCTGCAGTTTTCTAGCTCTATGCCGGATCCCTCTGGCTGCACTGTCCCTGTATTTGAACAGAGACACTTGTGGGCCTGCATTTACTTGCATTTGAATTGCATTTGTTGTTCAGGTAATAGAATTCCCCTCTGCTAAATCATAACCTTTATATTATAGATGCAGAAAAAAATAGGGCTTTGCATATTTTAGTAGGTTGAACAATGACTACAGAAGAAGAATGTATCAAATCCTAGTCCCCAAAACTTTTAAATCTTTCATTATTTGGGAAAGGGGTCTTTGCAGGTGTAATTAACTTCTTGATCTTTAAATGAGGAGATTATGCTGGGTATTCAGTGGTTCCTAATGACTTCCCAAATCCCAGTAGTATCTTTATGAAAGGCGGCACAGGAGGAGAAAGCGGTGTGAAGACAGAGAAAGCATTTGCAGTGGTGCTCCTATAGGTCCAGTGTCCCAGTGGCTGGCAGAGGCAAGGAAGGGTGATCCCCTAGAGAATCTCTTTATAGAGAAGGTGACCCTCATGGGTTTAGACATCTACCCTCCAGAACAGTGAAAGAATACATTTCTGTTGTTTTAAGCCACCAAGTCTGATCATTAACTACAACAGCTGCGGGAAACTAATATGTAGTTAGGGGAAGCAAATAAACACAGGAGGCAATATCTTATAAATACTATACCTCATAGACTTATTAAATGATCAGAATTCTTTGGGATCTTCATCAGTCCCACTCTTGGACTGTATTACCCTTCTCCTTCCCACACAGCTGCATTGTTCAATACTGTGGCTACTGAATAATTGAAATGTAGCTACTGGAACCACAGAATGGAATTTCTAATTTTATTTAATTTTAATTAACTTAAATTTTTAAAACTTGTAGTTGGTTCAGATACTGGTAAAGTTTTAAGCATGATTGGAACAGTTTAGATATGTGGATTTTTTCAACTGTAAATTTTATGAAATATATATCAAATACTTTCAATGAAAATTTAGTATCAAAATTGAGATGTGTAGAAGTTATACTAGAATTCAAAGATTTATTATAAGCAAAAAATAATATAGAATACCTTACCTCTATGTCTGCCATTAGTTACATGCTGAAATGGCAGTATTTTGGAAATATCATATTAAATAAGTTATATCATTAGCATTAACTCCTCTTTTTACTTTTGTTAATGGGGCAATTAGAAAATTTAAAATTGCATACATGGATCATATTGCATTTCTTTTGGAAAATGTTGTCCTAATATCTCCCTTGTGTGTGACCCCCAATAGTCCTAGCAATGGCTCTGGTTTCCTATCACTTATGAACCAGCATTTCACAATTTGCCATTATGGTGGGAAGAACTGTAACCCCATCTCTGCTCTCACAGATGATCAATTTAATTGTCTCTTTTAATGAAAGCAATAATCTTTGGAGCTGGAATTTAAAAATAAACTTTCAACACTGCCTTCACTCATTTTATAGCATGTGATAGAACAATAATTGAAGATCACATGATAACATTCTTGACAGTTGTCCTTTGAGTATGTGCAATGTTGTGATTTATAGGAAATATCTTTCTCATACAGATTTGGTCCTCACCCACAGTTCTGACTCACAGTGTTCAAAAGTCTGGGAATTTCCTATGCTTTGAAAGTGGGAAAGGTGTTTTTGTTATGTTAATGAGTAACTTTTGGGGAAGCACCTTTGGTTGAGGCTGGTTGCCAGGGAAAACAACCACAGGGTTAGAGGATTGGCACTTTCAGTCCCACCCCTCTGATGTCCAGGGAGAAGAGAAGGGCTACAGTTGCCTTCAATTGCCAATGGCTAATGAGTTAATCAATCTTATCTATGCAGTGAAACCTCACAAAAGCCCCAAAGGAGGGGATTCAGAGGACTTCCTGTTTGGTGAACACATGGAGATTTGGAGAAAGGCTTGCCAGGAGATGGCATGGAAGTGCCTTAGCTCTCCCCCATATGTTGCTCCATGCCTTTGTTCCATCTGGCTGTTGATTTGTGTCCTTTGTAATAAATCATTGAACTAGTGAGAAAATGGGTTTCCTTCCTTTCCAGCAAATTAATTGAAGCTGAGGAACGTGTCCTGGGAACCTCTGATTTATGTCAGTCAGTCAGAAGCATAGATAATAATATGGGCTTACAAATGACATCTGAAGTCTGAGGAGGCTTTCTGTGAACTTCCAGTCTGAGGCCAATTTGTGGGAAGCCTGGGTGGTAGCCTATGCTTGAGGCTTGCATCTCAATTGGAAGGTGGTGGTGTGAGCCAGAATCCCAAATCTCTGGGATCAGATGATGTCTCTGGACAATTATTGTCAGAATTGAGTTGAATTCTTGGACACCATGCTGAGAAATAGTTCTTGTGGAGAAGCGTCCTTACCCATGCTGGGCATTAGTCTTAGGATACCAACAATGCAGGATATTTACGGGGTTGGGGAATGAGTCACTCTACCTTGAAGCAGTTGGGTTTCCAGAACTTTGGCAGCGATATTCCAGTTCCATTTCTCATATCTCTTGGTAGTTCTATATGAGACAGCAAATTATTTTCTTCTTGCTTTATTTGCCTCGTGAATCTCTTTTAACAATTAACAAATAACATAGATACTTGTGTAAATACATTTTTATTAAATTGCTTTAAATGTCATTTCACTTGAGAAATGCAATAATATTTCTAGTTTCTCTATTACACTGAAAATAAAATAGCTCAGTAAAATCAAAATGGTAAAGTAGAAAGATGTTTTTTATCTACTCCTCTATACTACTCTGTGGAGGAAAAGTATAAACAATAAACAACACTTGAGAATAGAAAAATCTCTTGTGCTTTATAGATAGAAGTGGTTCAGTATTGTTTTGTTTCTTTCTCTTCCTTGCTTTTTCCGTTTTCATGCACCCTTCCACATTACTGCTATACTTGCCCCAGATTCTGTAGGCTTTCAGGGATACATAAGGGAGAACTGACAAGTATATCACTTTAATCACAAAAACTACAGGACCTGGAACTGGAAAGGACTTGACTGTCCCCTTACCTCACAGACAAAGAATAGTCCAGAGTCAGAACAGGATACAGAATCTTCTGGCAGCAAATCTAATTTACTTTCTGTTAAAATAGACTTTTCTACTATAAATGACCTGAAAACACCCTGCATGGTTATGCTCTTATATGTACTCCTTACTGCCACAAGAATCTGATCATAAAGTGAAAGTCCAGTCTTTGTGGAAATTAGAAATTGGAGAGTAGTTACTGTGACACTGGCAACTGTGCTGTCCACTGAATTCGCAACATGCTTTCTGCTTGTTCAATGTCTTTCTTTACATGGAGGGGTTGCCGCTAAAATAGGGTTATGTTTGTAAGGCAGGCACCCTTGACACAGGCAGTTTCTGCATTTGTAGCAGCTGTGTCCACTGGTATTTATAAAGCCTCATGTAAAATTTCTAAAAGAAAAAACTGAATTCTTAGTCATATACACAAGTTTTATGAACTAGGAGAGTAACATGTCTTTTCCCAGTTTTTGAGGTTAAATTCATTATTTAATAATGCTCTCCAACTTTCACAACTGAAAACTAGTTATTTGATTTTATGGATTTTGACATAATTGTAATATTAAAGTGCAGTTTGAAGACAAAGTAACACCTTATTTGATTTGGTACTCTCTCGTTATACTGTTTATAAAAGTGTTATGTGTTTAATATATGAGTAACTTTTTCCACATTGGTGCTCATTAAAAGCCATATACTGTCCTTCTCAAAATTTTTTCTTCCTTTGCACTTGAAGTCTTCTCAGATTCTGCTTGATTTCCTGAGTGTTCTAATGACTAGCTTGTTATAGCGAGAGATGTTAGGCTCAGAATGTATATGGTAACCGGAGTAAAATAGTGAGTGTGTGGTTTTGATGATTTACATTGTTAGTCTGGAAAACTACAATAATTCCAGGACTGTCTCCCCAAGGAGTCACGAGGATGATGTGTAGTGTATATTCATGCACACTACAGGACACATTAACTGTGAAATATAAATAATTGCAGTTGTTTAATTTAGAGTCTCTATTGTTTAAAGCGAAGGGAAAAATAAAATGGAGAACAACACAAAGAAGTAAGTGATGAGGGAAACCACAGATTTAGGATGACTCAGACTCAGAAACATGGCATTGGTTTGGCAGTCTCAATTTTTCTTTAAAAATTTGAAGATTCAGTCCACTGTATATGACTGTGAAAAATGTACCAGAACTTTTACACATATTGTGGTAGCAGATTTTGATGGAGATTGGATAGTAACATTAATTTTATTCTTGACATTTTTCAAAAAATTATGCATTCATGTACAGTGCTTTATAAACTGTAAACAGGTGTTACAATGCTATGAGTTATTGTTATTATGGTGACGCGAGTGGGTGTTTCTCTTTCTGAGTACAGCTTGCTTTTGCTGGAAAGGGGTGTGTCTCGTAGATTAAAATGGAGGGCAATCTGTGATAGACAATTCTAATCATCCAAATATCTTGATGTTCCTTAAAAGTCCTTTGTGTTTTCATATAAAATTTAGGGTGGAGGGTGGAGAAAACAGGTAGACATAATCCCTTTAGTTGACAAATGGCTAGCCTGTGATAAACATTTATAGAAATATTTGTATCTGCTGCTTCAAATGTATTACATTTGAGCATGTAATTTTGTGTTTTATTGCTATTACTATTAACCATTTGTTTTATTTTCCTTTTTGTTTCTTTCAAAAATATACTTCCATTTATTTTCCATCATAGTCAGTTCCTGTTCAGTCATTATGCCAGATGACCTCTGAAGGTATTTCCAAATGGACATATAAACATGATATGTGACTAGAAGTAGTTCTGTCTGATATTTCCTTTGTACACAAAGTTTTCTTCAAAGCAATAACTAAAGCTTTTTGCCCTTTTCAAACCCTCCAATCCTCAGGAGGTTATTTTCAGTGAAGTGGTGAGAAGGAAGAGTTCAAATAGGATTGATTTAATAGAGCTATGATGTGAAAAATCTCACAACATGCTGTCTGTCTGAAATGGCCAATCATGGAAGCATTACAATCAGAAAAGGGAAGGAAGCCCAGGCATTCCAAAGAGGCACCCAAATTAAAGAACGACAGCAGCTTACCTTTCCTGTGTGGGGAAATAAAAGTATTATAGGATGAGAAATAGCCCAAGAAACATTTGAAGAAGTCGTCATCTGTGAACTATGAACAGCTTCAGCTATAAATTTAGTGCAAGAAAGTGTTGCCACTGTTCTCACTCACCAGTGACCCCCCAAATTAAAAGAAGACCCCCATATATCTTTTGCTCAGCCTTCTACTTTCTCTGTGGTATCTATTCTGTCCTCCATACCTGTAGTTTATTACTACCATCACAAAACTCTTTTTTCTTTAATATTTGGTTTCTTTCTCTTGTGCTGTTAGATACTCATGGTATTGTTCATCTACACACTCATTAAAGCTGCCTGTTATGGCAAGGCAAATCTAGGCCCAGGGCAAGGGCTTTCTAAGAGATTACATCTAAGAAGTATGGCAATAATGGCAGCTAGCACATGGGATTGCAGATCAGTGACATAGAATGTGGTACAACTGCAAAAATTGTTAGCACTGTATTCTGCTATAATTATGGGAGTGGGTAGTACTGGATCTTTGAGTGGTTGTTTCTGTTCCAGGGTCATTTAACCCAACAAGGAAAGTCAAGAAACTTGACCATCAGTTGTATACTGTTAACTCAAACATTTGCAGGAAATTGCTTTACAAATCAGATTCTAATTAAAATAAAAACTGGGGGCCTCTCTGGTGGTTCAGTGGGCTAAGCAATGCACTATGTAGCAAACCACAGCCACTGCAGCATGAGTTCGATCCCTGCCACCGGCTGGGGAGGGGACCTACATTGTGCAGCAGACCTCTCCTGCTGTGTCTGCTGCTCCCCTCAGCAGTGTATTTCTGTTGATTTGCCTGTTCTGCTCCCTGCTCTGTCTGTGGTGAATCCTCTCACCCCCACACCTCTGATCTATACCCCAGTGCTTGTATGCATAAGTAAATAAATCTTAAAAAAAAAGATTTAAAGAAAAAAACTATGTTAATAAAAAAAAAAATCTATGCTTGAGTGTGTGCATGCAAATACCGGAAGTGTACTTAAGCATGAAGGAGAAAATGGAGTGATTCCATCACTTGGAGAGAACTACAGCTTATCTGGTGTCTAGTTTTCTTTTTTTTTTTTTTTAAGATTTATTTATTTATGCATACAAGCACTGGGGTACAGGCCAGAGGTGTGGGGGGGTGGTGAGAGGATTCACCACAGAGAGCGGAGAGCAGAACAGGCAGATCAATGGAAGTACACTGCTGAGGGAGTAGTGGGCACAGCAGGAGAGGTCTGCTGCACCATGTGGGTCCCCTCCCTAGCCAGCAGTAGGGATCGAACTCGTGCTGCAGTGGCTGCGGTTTGCTTCATAGGTCGCTTAACCCACTGAGCCACCAGGGAGGCCCAAGGTGTCTAGTCTTCTAATCAATGTACAAACAAGTATATATTTTCTTTAAAAAAAAGGTGTTATATACACTCTGAGTTATAACCTGCTTTTATTAAAATACAGTGAGAAATCAGAACCTCCCTGGTGGTACAAGGGTTAAGTGGCAGCACTTTGGAACTATTCATAGCCACTACAGCATGAATTTGACCTCCAGCCAGGTAGGTGTCCCACATGGCACAGCAGACCTCTCCTGCCTCACCCGCTGCTCCCCTCAGCAGTGTGTATCAGTCTATCTGCCTGTTCTGTTCCCTGCTCTGACTCTGGTGAGTCTTCTCACCCCGCATACTTCTGGCCTGCACCCTGGTTCTTGTGTGCATAAATGAATTAATCTTTTGAAAAAATTAAGGAAGGGATTTGGAGAAATGTTGATATAGATGTGTTAAGAAGTTTGTATGTAACTGAAACTGGGAAGCATGTGAGAGGGAAATAACACAAGTGAAGGATTAGTGCCTTTGGAATTGTGTAAAACTGGCCTTTGATGGAAAAAGGGACCCCTCCTCTGTTGTATAAAGAAGAAGGGAGCATAGATGCAGGTGGGTATTTAGATGATGAAGTGACAAGCAAATGAGTTGATGACTTGTACTTATCTTTTCTAATAAAGCCAAAGTGGTCTTCAGTTAATTGGAAGTGGAGATGAAAATGTAGAAATATTGAGGAGAAGAGAGTGTATGAAAGTTCTCTTGGTGAATAAGAGTGAATTTTCTACCACACAGTGGTGGGACGACATAGAGAGGTGAGGACCTATTTGAAGTCCATGATCATACAATGAAACTGAAACCAGTTTGCATTAGTGATATGCTTTTTGCAGCAATGCTTAGAAGTACAGAAAAAGTTAATAGTATAATTTTTGGAGATGGAGTTTTGCCAGATGACTATTACAGAGGAAATTGAGAGCATTTGTAAGAACATGTAAAAAATAACTGGAAAGCAAGGAAATAGAGACAGATGAGAGTCAATGGAATACTTGGGATATCAAAAAAATTGTGGCAGCAGAAATACCAGAGCAAATTGGGGAAGTCTTAGAAGAAATCAAATATCAAAATGTCTAAAACTGAGTTGCTAGTGAGCACAGTGTGTCCTTGACTATGTACTTGAATTGGTAGGAGGTGGTGGAGAAAAATGAAGACTTAATGAAAGGAGAAGCAAATTGAATGATTCATTAAAGTGAACATTGAATTCACTGTGAATAATGGTAACAATTGTGGTGGAGAGAAGCTGTGTGGTAAAGTTTCTGATGAAATAAAGGAAATGACAAGGAGATAAGGAGGTAACTGCCGAGCATAGTGCAAGACTGTGATTTATCAAGATGGTATACATTTTAAAAAAGTAGTGGTTTTGTAGGGGGAGTGGGTGGTAATGGTCTGGCAACCACAAGGGGAAGTAAAGAGGACACTAACTTCACTTTCTGGTTCTGAAATAATGGGGCATATAAGAGAAATTACAATCACTGCTTGAAAGTTTACAGAAGAAATTTTGTTCTTGAGAAAATAAGGTTTCAACTAAATTAAGAAAGTAAATGAAATGCTTTGATCAATTAACAACGGAAGTTTGAGAAAGGGAAGGGATAGGGATGAATCTGAATAGAAGGTGAGCAGGAAAATATGAAGATGAAGCTGCGTGAGAACAATGAACAGAGAATTCTGGGTTACAGGTACTGGTTAAGGTGAGCCAGGACTTGAGACTTTGATGGGGTAAGCCTGGTGGAACAGAGATGAGTATTTAGGGGACTTTTGCTCTCTGAGGCCTATGTGATAGAACTTTCAGATGTTGGGATCCCCGGAGAAGAAGAAGGGCTGAACTGATGTATTTCTACTTTCCTGTGTTACATGTGGACTTCCTTGATAGGTTTTGTTTAAGGCATTGTTTTGTATGACTTTAAAACATTAAAAACTATGAATATAGGCCATCCCTCACAGATCTAATTTTGATAATTCCAAGGGTAATGTTGAAAAAGAAAAGGAAAGATGAATCTCCCTCCCACCTTCACCCACTCCCCCATCATATCTTCATCCTGAAATGGTCATTTGCTTATACTTGGGTTTGCGGCAAGTGGAGCCAAAGAAGCCAGAATTTATCAGGAGACAAGGAGTCAAGTGTATTAAGCAGAGAGTTCGGATTTTGTTTTTCCTGTCAGACAAGATGTTGAGTCTTTTGTCATGGAATAGCATGGAAAACTGTGGACAACCCTACCCATTAGGGATGATTTATACACATCAACTGAAAGGAGACCTGAGAGCCAGAGCAGACATGTCTTAATGGTACCAGTTCACAAGTGAATTGAACTATACCCCTCCCTTCTCTCCCCACTCTGTAGAGCAGATGATAGCCACTTCTATTAGCTACTATTTCATTCAGGGGACACAGTTTAGGCAATAAGGGAGGTGACTTTATTTTCCCCTAAACTCGTTATTTTCCACCATAGAGACTGTGTTCTCAGTGACGTTAGGTCACTTAGCTCCCCCCAATCTTCTTACTCTATTCCTTTTGGAAATCCAAAGTAACAACATCTGGATAATTAGGATGATTAGCATTCTTTTATAGCTAGAATTCTTGAACATTTGTGTTGGCTAAGATAATAGAATTTCTCCTCACATAATCTTCTGCCTTCAGCAATGCTCAGAATAATAATTTTCATATTAGATGAACCTCAGTTATCCCTTTTGGAGCAAAAAATCAAAATTACCTTAGAGCAGAGATGAGGAAAAGTGATTTCCTAAACCAACACCTGTCAGGGAATTTTCTCTTTCAGAAGTTTTCTATAAATTACTCTATTATCACTGTGCTTAATTTATCACACCAGTTAGCCTGTTAAAAATGATTTTGATGTTCCTTCCTTAACCTGTCTATTGGACTGACTTTCTCCTCCTTATCCTTTAGTACTTTCTCAGGGAAAAACTTCCATGATAAACCTTAGACCAGGTCAGGCACTTTTATCTTTTGTACCCAGCGTTTTCCTATCTTATCACATATAATGTTTTATTATTGCTCATTAATTCATCTGTATATCTATAAGGGAGTCATACATAATTTGTCATTTTTGTATCCCCAGTATATAACACCGATTCTTTCAAATAGATGCTTAATATTTATCAAATGAATAAATACCATATATTTTAATTTGGGAAGTCAACATTGGTAAGAATTCATCTTAAAAATGACCCTGAGAGAAATTCTTAAAACTATATTCCCTCACCTTCAATGAGTTATTTTAATTTTTAAGTCTATTCTAATTTCAGTGCCAGATATTCAAAGGGCACGCAATGTTTGTTGAATTGAACAGTATGAGTTGTTTTGCAGTGGACATCTAAAGTTGAGAAAGGTGAATTCTGGAAAGAAACAGTGATAGTTCTTTTAGGATGTTTAATAATGTCCCCGTCTTTATAAACAACTGCCTCAGAATTCTACTTCAAGTTCTTTTACCTATATTTTCTTTCTTCTTCCATTTTGTCTGAAGAAACTGAAGATTTTGCTGTTTGGGAACTTACTTTAATTTTATTTTTCCTCATGCTATGTCTAGTGAGCATTCCTAAGCAGATTGATTTTGATCAAGGAAGGACTCATTAACTTAGGAAATAGTCCCCTTTCCTGTTTTCCATAAACCAGCCACTGAATTTTGTCAAGACCCATACTGATGCTCAAGACGAGACCTGACACTACTGTACTAAAGGACAGATCAGAAGGTGTGCCCTGATGTGTACAAGGCAGCTATTTCATATATGTTCTAGGTGACAGTATTGTGAGTCTATTATATTTTTCTATAAACTGATAATATATACTTATAAGTTAGCACAATAAATATTTTAACACAATTATCAAGTTAAATGCTAATAGCATTTTAATTTTATTCTTAAATTAAAATTATATTCAGTATTTCTTAAGCGTGTATTGAATAAAGAAGAATCAGATAAAATTATAGATATAGACATTCATAACCAGATACTTAGGAATACTCACTCGACATAGCATGAGGAAAAATAAAATTAAAGTAAGTTCCCAAGTTTGGAGAAAAAAAGATCAAATCCAGATAATCAGAATAAAAACAGAATTCATTGAAAATGCCCATGTGAGAACAGCATCAACAGTTAAATAGCAGGTACAGGCAAGCAGATAATTTTTGTAAGGAAGTACTCCAAAAATCTTGCAGCTAAATGAATGAGAATATTGACCTGCCTTCTACCAGGCAGAAGCCCATCGCCATGACTGAATCAAGTATGGTTTGACAACAGATTCTTCTCCTATCCTGGCACTTGTTATCTAATCTTTTTTTCTTGTAGAATCCATAAGTAAAAAATATAACTGATGTAATGAATCATTTGATGTTTAGGTCCAGCAAATATTTTGTTAATTTTAAAATATCATGGAATAATTTAGATTTGAGATGGTCAATGAGTCTATTTTACAAATGGTATCCTAATTTTAGTATTTATTGACAACTTGTCTACAGAGTGCTGAGATAGCTACTGGCTGCTGTATCCTTGGACTCAAGACTATATTCTAGTAGAATGACAACAAAAATGCAATCAGAAATTAAATAAAGTGTGCAAAGAGAGCATACAGACAAAATACAAAAACCCAAAATAAAGCTTCAGACTCTATACTCGAACATGATATGTAAGCTCATTTTTCAAGGAAAAATGTGACAATCTTCTAAGACAGAATAGGAAGTTACTCTATATAGAGCGAACATTATAAACAGGGTATAAAGGGGTATGTGTGTGTGTGTGTATGTGAGAAAGAGAGAGAGAGAGAGAGAGAGCGAGAATAGGGTAATTAAAAACTTCAACAATAGGTCTTTTTTTTTCTTTTTTCTTAATTTTGATCCTTTAATACCATTTTCTTACATAACTGGTAATTTTTATTGAGTGTCGGACCTTGTATAATATCAATTTTGGAGAGTCTGATTGGTGTGAAATAAAAATTATATCTTTCCCCCAAATAAATTTGATTTTCTTCTGGAAGGCAATTAGTTTACTATTTCTTAACCTTCTAAAGTTATTTCTGCTAATGAGACATTTTAGAGTTCGCTAATCATGCACCTATGAAATTATAAAAACAGATATATTATATCCGGTTATGAATGTCTATATCTATAATTTTATATAAAGAGTATTATGCTGATTCTTCTTTATTCAATACATGCTTAAGAAATACTGAATATAATTTTAATTTAAGAATGAAATTAAAATTAAAATGCTTTTAGCATTTAACTTGATAATTGTGTTAAAATTTTTATTGTGCTAAATTATAAGTACATATTATCAGTTTATAGAAATTTTTAATAACAGTAATGCAATTACAATAAAAACATTTAAAAGTAATGTTTCTCCACTAAAACAATTGAAAGCATTAGAGTAATTTCTTAAAATTAATTTATTGAATTTAATTTTTAAACTTTTACATGATATGAGAAAAAAGCTTTATCTCCCAGTTAATCATTCATATATTTTTGACATTTATTTTTTTTAACCTCTGACATGCTTAATGAATAACCTTTGTAAAATGAAAAATCTACACTTTTTTTTAAATTTGAAAGCTCATATCACATATAAATACACTGAGAATCAACCAAGGACAACATCTACAATATGCTCATATTTTGTACACATGCAAACACCTCTTAGAATGACTTGATATTGAGCAATCACTCAAGAGAAATCTTTAAATTCTAACCACCTATTCACCATAATTTTGCATTTTTTGTGTGTATTTTCTGTAAACTCAGTGTCAATGTTGCTCTTGTGACATACAAGAGTAGCCGATGACAGGAAATAAATACTAAGGCATAAATTTTATTGGGTTGTGTTTTGGAGGATTATGCTCTGATACCTAGAATTTTTTCTCATCTCCCTAGGGCCAATTTGTACTTCTTTGTGGAAATAGAACCCCTATTGAAAATGCATAAATTAGGGATTGAGCATCTTGATCCAATAAGGCATTAAGATTATTTGGACTGGGGCCTCCCTGGTGGCACAGTGGGTTAAGCAACGCACTATGAAGCAAACTGCAGCCACTGCAGTACGAGTTCAATCCCTGCTGCCGGCCAGGGAGGGGACCCACATGGTGCAGCAGACCTCTCTGCCTTGCCCACTGCTGCTCTCAGCAGTGTGTTTCAGTCAGTCTGCCTGTTCTGTTGCCCACTCTGTCTCTGTTGAATCCTCTCACCACCCTGGACTCTGGCCTGTACCCCAGCTCTTATATGTATAAATAAATAAATATTAAAAAAAAAAGATTATTTGGACTAATTTTTAGTGTTTGTGAAAATCTCTCTTTGGAATGGCTTGGCTTCGTTCCTAGCCTGCACACTTTCAGCATTCTCAACAAAACAAAACCTTGAGATGCTTATTTTTCATCCCTGTGGCCAGCTCTGAATTCCAATTTGTGTCTCCCCCTATCTTGTAATTATTGAACATGCTCCTTAGCTTAACTTTCTAGGCTCCTAGTGACCTTTAGTTTTTGTTTCTTCTGTTTTGCTTGCTTGTTTGTTTTGGCTTCTGGGTCTCTTGTCTAGTAGTTAAGAGTCTTCCATGTCTCAAGGGAACACGTGATATATGAATGGTTCACTTCTATGCAGCTTCCTTTTGCTTCCATCTTAGTTCCCTGATGCCCTGAACGCCTTAATAATCTTGAAGTTCATTTTCTGTCTCCTCAGTCTCATGAGCCTGTCACAAGGCTTGAACTCCTATTTTCTGCTCTTGTTCTCAATCCTACACAGTTTACAAGTAGGCATATGGCATGAGGGGGAAAAGCAGTAGACAAAGTTGGATTCTCCTCGTATGTTTTCCTTATTGAGATCCTGGATCATTAAGTTGTGGCTTTCTGATCCATTCATATATGTTTTGTATTTTCTTCAGTTTTTATAGTTGTTCACACTAGGAGAGTTTGTTACATACTACTTTATCATAGCTGCAAGCATCAGTTAATCCAATGGTGTGGATGAGATGGAAGTTGATTAGTTTCTGGCAGAGGAGCTAAGAAGTGCTCAGGGCTGGATAGGCAGATGTAGTAGCAGAGGTTGAATGTTGAGATCACTATAAATGACTCATAAGATTTTTTTTTCCTATTAATATGAGTCTCAAATATTTTTCATGGGGTTACTCACATGATGCATTTAAATAGAAATCATCACGGGAAGTGGAATTCATGTTAAAATGTTGGCTTTATATACACCTTTAAAAAATGTATTGTGTATATATAGTGAAACTGCTTTTTGTCTGTGTGTAGAGTGATTGCTCTATTTTCATAACCAACCCTGGGAGGCTGAAGTTTTCTTAAATTACTTGGAGTGGAACACTAAGAGATAGTGTGTTTATATCTGATATCTTTTTTTCTAATAATTTAGGATTGGGTCTACACAAAGACCTTTCAAATTCTATCATTTATTAGCTGTTTTTTTTCTTATGCCTCTGGTCTAATTCTCTGTCAGCAGTCATAAATGGAAGGTTCACTTTATTTGTTTTATTCCATCTCTATCCACAGCTAAAATACAACATTGAACTGTTCCTCAAGTCGCTCCCAGATGCTATTATAAAACTGTTTCATCTCTTCACTTCCTAATACTGTCTTTCTTTTGCTCTTTTAAAGGAGGTTATAGAATGTTTCTTGGCCAGTCATAAAAGTTTAATGCCATTGTCTTTTATGTGAGGCTTGGTTATAGCACCTAATTCCACTGATAAAATGTGATCTTGTTTGTTGTTATGAAAGAAATTGAGAATAGTGTTTGCCATTTCTTTTACTTTCAGCTTCATGAGAAATGTGTCCAGAGTTCAAATTGTTTTCTTAATACTTTAAAACTTTGAAGTAGGTGATATCTATATGTATGCCTAATTAAATGATATTTCATCAATTTAAATGATTTTTATTATTTAAATAAAGCACCCTTAGAATTTTCTCAGATTCTTTAGTAAACAATCCTAGGGTTTTAAACTTATTTGTTCAACAATATAAATTAAGGAATTCCTCTGCTTTGGTAGTTTCCAGTCTAGAGGCATGAACATAGTACCAGGCATTGCTATTTTCATAAGAGGACCAAAGACCAAACTGTCTGAAGAAACTGGACAAGGCTGTAGAAAGACTGTCTGTTCTTTCAAGGAGAAGACTATGGTGTATTCCCAGTGATGGGCAGTGGGTTACATGGTTAGAGCTCATGAAGAGTCATTCCTCACACTTTCCTTTTCCTTTCTTCTTGTTCAAAATCTTTCCTTAGGTTTGAAACAAAACCAGACTATGTACAATGGAGGCAAGGTGATGACAAAATTGTCTTCCTGGTCAAAAGTCAATGTATAAACCATTTTTAAAGACAGTGTTTTGAAAAGACATCCTTTTTTTCATGCAGAGAAATCAGGACCTGAGAGATACCATTTTGTTCTTCCAGTGGTAGAAGCTTTCACATAGGCATCTCTAGTCATTTCTGAGATACAGGAAAAATGATGGGTGTTGTGAAGACCACATTTTCAAAATTTAGGGGTCAGAGCTGTAGTGAGGAAAAAAGTCTTAAAATTTTAATTAAAATTTTGTAAGGCTTTGTTCTTTGAACAGACAACAAATATAAATCCTTATGTACATATATATATTAAGACCTTTCTTATAGATACATAATGATTTTGCAACTGATCAATATAACTTTATTTTCTTCTTTTGAATAAGTATTATGCTAAAGTCCCTCTTGAATCTTCATGAGCTTTCTAGACGTTGTGCTATCAGGCTTGAAAACTAGGGGGTTATGGTGTAGGTGACACTTGCATCTCTCTGTGAGATTTTATATGCACAGTAGGAATAATTAAAATCCTTTTCTCATCCTGTAACAGTACTGGAGAAAATATCTCACATAAGTAGTCCACATGAAACATTTCTAGAGTTTTAGCAGACTAAATAGAAGTGTTGTTATTTCTTTATGCAAAAACATATAAAAGTCTGTACAAAATATATGATAGCAAATGCAGGCCAGCATCTCACCAGATGGCATCAATCTAAGCTATGGGCTCTTAGGAAAAGAAGGAGTCCACAGACTTTCACACGTATCAGCCCTTCCCTGCCATAATGATCCCCATGGTTGTGCCTAGTTGTGCAGACCTTTCGCTGCTCCCTCTCCCACTACTCATTGCATTTCCCTTCTTACAATCTGCTTCATTTGATCAGTTGTTCAGTTATTTTCTTTCCATCATCTCTTTCTCTCTCTCCCTTTTTTTTTTTTTTTGCTTTTCCCTTTTTATACTTACCTATCATTGTCCCTCTATTTTATTCCTTTATTTCCCCTTTTAGACCACTTGATTCTCTTCTGTAGCTATTTGGAAATATTACCAATCTTAGTATTTCATCATAATCCATGAGCAAATAAATCCCCAGCAACTCCTTTTTGGGAAATCATATAAGAAGCAGGGCCCACTGGAAATAAATCTGTAGGGACTTAATCCAGTGTCCTTACTCCAGATTGCTCTCCTGGGGAGCATGGCTTCTTCACCTCTGTGACGTGTCCTCTGTTCCGGAAGCCGTGGCTCAGAAAGGACCTGACTGAACTCACTGCACATTTCAGTTAAAATCTTTTAAAGGAGATGCAAGATAATCATCGGTGCCTTTTTCAGGACCTCTGAAACTGCATTCTGCTTCAGAATAGCTGTTTAAATATCATCTTGGAAATGCCAGACCCTTCCTAAGGACACAATGGTGAGAGATTTCAAAGTGGAACAAGATAGCAATACATCTTCAATTATGCTACCTTAAGAAAGTAAATCATGCTTTATGGATCTAAACTTAGCCTTTCCAAATACATGTGTCTGCAGACAGTGGTGATTAATTAATGACATTGAAGCCTGGCATCACAGGACCTGATTAATGGCATTGACATCATGACTTTTAAATGTGCTATTAAAGTTAGGGCCTATGACAAATGCAAATTGGACACATGGATTTTCATGGCATTTGCATAGATACAGACAAAAACTTTAATGATCTTTCCCCTTAGATTAAGTGCTGATTTGTAAGGCAGCACCAGGGATAGTGAACTCTACCACTTCTGGCTTCTTTATGGGGATCTGAATTTCTTTTAGTGATGTTGGATGACTATGAGTCTCTTCCCTTTCATATGCCTAGACTCACCCTAGAACACATATTTATCTATAGGATTACTATTCTGCATGCCTTCCCAGAAATTCAGTATCTAGGAATTGAGTGCTTATACTGAGAAAAACTAAGTGAAATCCACTAGATGTTTTTAGTCCATTGTCTCTCTCTACCTCACTTGTTCTAGTAAGGAAAGAAGACAAGAGGGAGGAGGGAAGTCATAGCTTTCATATTACCAGCTGAGAGAAAATTGCCCACACTCTCCTTACTCGGTTATAGGTCCTTAACACCATGGACCTGAATGGATATGGATTTAGTTCTACCTAGGAACCCTTACCAGGGAAGCTAGGGTCCTGGTTTGTGGGTTCCTTCACCTCTCAGACACACAACATTAAGTTCTATCTGCAGAGTACATGCATGTACCCCCACATAGCAGTCACATCCCCGCAAATGTGTGCTTCACGCTATGGTAAGTGCAAGTTCCAGCTATCAAGATGGCATCGTCACTTCATAAATTAAGTTCTAAGAGAAGGCAACAGACTGCAGTGACGGCATCTGCAAACAAGTGTGTCAGAAATTTTATATTCCCAGTCTGACCTATGGGAAGACAAAGAATATACAAGGATTTGGGAGACTGCTCAGGTTAGGGAAGATGCATTAAGCATTCAAAAAAGCTTGAGGTGGTTGGAGAAGAGAGCCGTAGAAAACATCAGAAGTGGAACAGATTGGAAGAGTACTTTAAACATAATTACATGCAGAACACGGTAAAGAGCACTGTTTGTTAAGTACCTACTCATAACTGGATGATTTACCTACATCTTCAATAAATCTCACAATTCCCTTGAGGTAGGTGTGATCATCCCCATACTTCCATGGTATATATGGGGTCCTTAGAAGGAAGTTGAATTGCTTTAGGATCCATATATACAAATCGGTAAAGCTGGAATTTATCTCTAGATTTTTCTGGCTTTTCAATGTGCTTTATTTTTTTTTTCTATAATGTGCTTTTTTGCAGAATATATGTAAAACAAAGTGGTTGTATTGATGCATCTGAATTCCTGAGTCATCAGCAAAGAGGTATATACTGATTCAAAGCCTGGGTCAGGGCCAAAGATATATTTCTGACATCGTGATCTCTAAGATTTTGTTTAGCTCTAACATTTTGTAGTTCTATGACCATTCCTCTCAATGAATACTAGAGCCTGACCTTTCTCTCACCCCCACTGCTCTGTCTTTCACCTCCTGCTCAGTCCTCAACTGGCTTCCATTACCTAGCTGCACTCTTCATTTTGACTACAGGACACACATTATTTTAAGGAAAAAATAATTGGCTTCTAACTGCAGTTATAGTAATTGGCATTCACTGTAGCCTTTTGACAGTTGGGATAGTTGTGACATTATAAGGTGAGGAGCATGACCTCTGATTCTAGAGAAGAACAAAAGACCTGACAAAAAGACTATTCCTATGCCAGAAGTGGACTTGTTAGGGGCAGAAACAGTAGACACACATGCAGCCTAAAATGTGAGGAATTTGAATTTTGCCTCAAAATATTTAATATTTCACATCTGACCCTTTTCCCTAAGCCTCTTGAATAACAACAGGCCTCCAGAGGCACTCAAAACCACAAAATGCTAAAAATAAGAGGATGTGAGATATAGTTTACTTATGTCATTTTTATTGGGAAAAAAACAACAACTAATGCCTAGTCAGGTTGTGACAAAAAGAAAAATCAGAGCCCTAATGAAATTTTATATTTCAATTTAATTTTAATTCACACGGGGCATACTATTAGTCATAATTTTCACACTAAAAGCAATTCTGATATGTTTTCCCTGAAATTTTAATAAACTTCCATGTGTCTGCTCTGGCTGAAATGGGTGAATATCTATTACTTGGTATTCTAATATGACGATTACTGGAAAAATGTGTTAGCTATTTAAGGATCATTTTTAGGTGTTTTGTCCTGGAAGAGTAGCTCATCATGTAGACATCTGTTTCTGGGATCTCTCTTGCAGAGACAAAATAAATGTTTACTGCCAGAGTGCTTCTGTGGGTCTCTATGGCTCATACTAAGAACCACAGCTTCTTAGTATGCCCTGGTCAGGCGAAGTGGGACAATTTAAAGACCTTTAAATATCTTCTACCTGGCTTTACTTTTTCTCCTCTCCTCCTTCAGACATATAACAAAGACAGAAAAATGAAAGAAAAAAGAACCTTGTTCTGGGAGGAAAATTGGCAGTCAAGTATAAGAACTCTCTCCTAGAGGAGACACATTTACAAAACTTAGAACTTAGAGAGAATTCATTCAAAAGTGTCTTTCTAGAATGTGACATTACTGCGGAATACCTGAGTGGGTAGTGCTGGGGTTTATGAAAACGGTGTCAGCACTGGGGAACTGCAACTTGGAGTCACCCTAATACCTCCGTTTCTCTGCACCCTACTTTTGTTCTCAACGCAGAGACTTGGCTTCACCTTCCAAATCTAAACTCCACCTGACTGCTTCTCAGCATCTCCATCACTGACCACTTGGTTCAATTTGCCGTCATCTCTTGTTTTGATAGCTGCAACGTCCTCTAATTGGTCTCTGTTTCCATATATGCTCTGTGTAGTCTAGGGCCAGAGTTGGCCAACATAGTTGTGGGGAACTCCACAGTAAATACTTCACACATGTGGGGCCATATGGTTTTGGCCACAACTATTCACGTCTGTTGTTGAGAGTGAAAGCAGCCACAGACGAAAAGCATATTGTCTGAGTGGATAAGCATAGCTGTGTTCTGAAAAACATTTACCAAGATACTAAAATTTGAGTTTCATAAAATTTCTACGTTATGAAACATACTTCATTTGATATTTTTGTCAATCTCGTAGAAATGCAGAAAACATTCTTAGCTGGTATACTTTTCAAAATAACAGGCAGAATGATCTTACTAAATAATTGATAAGTTATATTACACTTCTACTCAAAATAGCCCCCTTCTTACTATCTCGTTTAATGACCAAAGTGTGTATGTTGATCTAAAAACCCTAAGTGTCCCTTTTACTTGTCTGAAGACATTTACTACACACCTTTCCTTGCTGTGCTCCTGACAGACTCTCTCTGTTATCCTTAAACTCATTGGTCAAGCTTCCCCTCACAACTTAGCTTATTTTGTTTGTTCAGTATGAAACACTCTTCCCTCAGATATCAAATGGCATGCTTCTTATCTCTTTCAAATCTCTTTCACAAAGACTTCTCTTAATCACCCTTATTTAAAGTTATAAACCAACCAATTATTTAAAGAGAAATACATCTCCTATACCTTTTTCCCCTTCATGTCAATCCTTTCTAAGACACTCTAAATTTACTTAAATTGTTGTTTGCAACTATTCTGTAGATTATAAATGTAAAGGGGAGAGGCTTTTTCACTTACTTGCATTTTTTTTTTATTTCAATGAATACTTGAATAGTTGTTGAATGGATTCTGGTAAGCATGAGCTATTGCTGAAATGTAGGATGTGGATTTGAAGAACTGTATTTTCTGCCTCGGGTGATATTTGGGCCAGGAATTCAGGGGAAAGCCTGGGCCCAGATATTAAGGGCCCCAGAATAGTAAAGGAAAATGAATGAAGTTGCAGAATCTCTGAATTCTCCATCTGATCGCATTTTTAGGGCTTAGAATACAAACCTAGTACTTGCCTGGTATGTTCATTCAGTCATTCAACTGAACAGGTTTAAGAGTGTCCATTTATTGGACAGTGTCCACATACATTGTGTTAATGTCGCTTGTACAGCAGAAAGGAATCTGCTCCAGTCCTGTGCAGACATTCTCTGAGTCAGCCTGTCCCTTTTTGCTTCTCTTCACGGGACGCTGACACTGCTCAGGTTATCACTGTTGACCTTGTGGTAACAGGTGCTCTTGCTGCCATCAGCAAAGGGGCTGGCAAACATACTGCCATTATTTTTTATTGATTTCACAAATGAAATGAACTTGATGTGGTCCATGCAGCTTCACCACATGCTACCATATTTACCTTATTTGTCATAGCACATGGAAAGAGTGAGAGCATCCTTTGCTCCACCATATGGGTCTATTCTCAGTGTCTATATGTGAAAGCTACAAACTTCACAGTTCTTTTTTAGTTTCAAAGGGTTTGATAGTTCCATTACCATTAATTTAATACTTTCAAAATAGTAGATGAAAGGAAGAATACTTCATATGTACACTATTGTGTGCCAATTAGTAGTACAATGTTAAGATGTGTATATATGGAAGTGGCTTTTGATTTAAGAGCTAGTTCTTTGATATCCATGCTTTGTGACTTGAAAATACTATTTAATATGAACAACAATGATAAAAATAAAAATAACTTGTACTTATTAAATAATAACTTTATTGCATGCCAATTGTTTTAAAATTCCTAATTTTGCAGGTGAAGAAACAATCTCAAATGAAGCAAACTGCTAAGATTACTTATCTAGGAAATGCCAAAATACTGACTCTAGCCCATGGCTCTATGATATTAGAGTCTACAATCTTATTGCTCCTCAATAGTGACACTCCAAATATTTTTTAGATATATATTCTAAGCTATGTAATAAGTTCTTTATTTAATCTTACATTTTTTTAGAAAATGTGAATAATAATCTCCCTTAGGTTATTGGTTTAGATCACACAAAACAGGTTTTATCGTTATTGCTAGAGTGTATGTGTGTTTACGCCTGCACATTAAATATGGAGTATGTATATATATATGGGAGGTTTTTTATCACTACCACTTTGTGGAGGATGTGAGTGCTTATTCCTTGCTACTGTCCAAAAGAAAATATAACTGCTCTCCACTCTCATGAGGCTCTGAATATTTCAGATAATTTAGATGTAATAAGACCATGTAGAAATAATGTCATTCTTTGTTTTTAAAATTAATCTTTCTTACTAGGATAAAACAAACAGAAAAATGTTGGGTTTGGGGAAAATAAAACCTTTTCTTACATTTTTTTTTTCTAGGCTCATCTTTATAAAACACTGATATTGTAAGAAATCAATGTTTCTATTTCCTCTTCCTTCCCAAGAGAGCGTGGGCATCTGTGCCACTTCTTAATGAGCTATTTAGTCTTAATTCTTCTTGCCTCTATGATCTGGATTCTCATCCTCAAATGGCAAATACAAGTTATATTAAGTTACTGTATATTAAGCTACTGTACATAGGGCCTCCCTGGTGGTGCAGGGGATTGAATATTGCACTGTGGGGCATCTGCAGCCCCCACAGCATGGGTATGTTCCAGCCAGGGAGCTGTCCCACATGGAGCAGCAGACCTCGCCTGCCTTGCCTGCTGCTCCCCTTAGCAATATATTTCAGTAGATCCACCTGCTCTGTTCCCCACTTTATCTCTGGTGAATCCTCTCACCCACATATCTCTGGATTGTACTACAGTTACTGTACATCTTGTTACTGTGCATTTTGTACAGCTCCCTCAATACACACACACACACACACAAAGAGAAAAGTACCTACCTATAATGTTGTAAGTGCGTTTTCCAGTAAAACTCACTTCTAAGAGTCTGTTATTGTTTTGAATTTGTAGCCCCCACAGTCAACTTATTTATAAACTACTTTTCAGTTTCTCTGAGCAGTAGGGGAAAACATGGCCCTAAGAATAAAGGTTCAAGTCTTATTTCCATGCTCTTCACCCACCTATAGCCATACTTCTGTCCATATTGCTGGGACAGACTTTAGAAACATTCCTTCTAATGTAACAGATCATCCCCTAGTGCCAGTCTTATAGGAGGCTGGGATCAGGCAGAACTCTGACGGGGGCAAATGTTTCCTGAACAGCATGTCCTTTAATGTTCTTTTGCTCCAGGTGCTTTGGACTGTGACACTTTTGCTTCCCATATCTTCAGAGCCTTACATTCTACAGGTCTCTTGCTAGTTGAATCTGGTTTATTCATCTCTTCCTTAAAACTGGCTGATGATTGAATGTCTCCTCGTAGAACAGCAACATTATCTACCTAAGATATATGGGGTTTGAAGCATGTAAGAGACCACTGAGGGTCATTCTTAGATCAGACATTGATTTGTTTATCCTCAATGAATAGGACTCTTCTTAGCCTTATCTGATTTATATCTATAATGTAAATGTAAGAGATCATATTTCTGGTGGGTTTTTTTTGTTTGTTTTGTTTTTTAATTTGTGCCCATGGATGTTGATACCAAACAGTGGAGGGGGTTCATATTTCTGTATCCATTGAGTAAATAATTACAGTAATTATATGTGGAATCCCCAAATTCCCAAGTTTTTGTTAAAGTTCTTACATGGAATTTCTCATTTAATCTTCACAACTACCCAATCAGGAAGATACTGTTAGTCTCATCATCCTACAGGAAACTAAGGATCATTGATATTAAGAAACTTGAAATAATGAGTAAGGAATAAAGTCTGGCTAGATTTGGGAAATGAAAGGGAAATAAATGTTTGAAAAAGGAAATGAAAATAAATGAAGCAGAAGAGTTTTGCTTAAATTATACTTTTGTTCCATAATCTTCTTCCTTCTATGCTCTTTCTCTGTATCCACCCACAGTTATTGGGCTGAGTGTCTTATTCACACTTTCCCCTCTCCCACCAGTAAGTTCCCAGAGGACGCCATCTTTATTTATTTTGGTGCACTCACCACCTGTTTATAGAAGGATTATTTAACCATCCATTTCAATGGAACTAGAATTCTCTAAAAGGTAGAAATTAGTCTTGTCCATTTTTATGCTCCCTTCATAGTACTTGATTGTTACGCTGCTCTGTAAAACTTTGAATGAGTAAATGAACTTATGCCAAAATGGAGAAAAATGAATAGAATGGCATCATGAAATTGCCTGCTTGTTCTTAAACCAGGATACTGGATTAAAGAAGATCATATGTCACGTAAGCTTTAGTGACTAATAATGATTAGCAAAAAAGCATTTTAGCAGAGAAAATGCTTTTACCTTCATGAAATGTAAGAGTGCATTTTTTTTGCTGTGTCATTATTGATAAAATTGTGTCATTTTTTATGGAAGCAATCAATTACATTTTTATTGCTGCCCCATTGTCTGCTGCAATTCTTATGCTCACCTCTCACTCATAAGGTTCTACTTTGCATTAGGACCTCTTCAAACTCGCAAAGTATCTAGTGATTATGTCAAGAGGCCAGTTTCAAGCATTCTATTTTTATCTCTATTACTTCCCTTGTTGTGTCACCTTGGACTGAATACTTAGTCCAGGTTTACATGTAAAGTTTTTCACTTAAAAACCATATCTCACAATAAATTTTCATCTAGACAGCAGAAAGCAATTTTCCTAAGTGCTTCACTTAATTGGTTTCCATCCACACATGAACCTTCAAAGCTGTACTTACATATCCCATCATGCAACATTGCCTCCATAATTCTCAGCCTCTCAGGAAGGTACATGTCTCCAGTAATTTGTTTGTGGCTGCTAGATTATTCACTGGTGCCTGCTCTTTATTTTCCATATTCTGTCCTTTAAAGAGAGATAGCAATGCATCACTTGTTAAAATATGGGATGGCCTTATAAAAGTAACATTGACAATATTGTAAATGGCCAATTACATAAAATTAGTATAAAGGTCTGCATTTTTGGACAGTAGCGAACTCCCTTGAGGTGGCAAACAAGATCCTTATCTGAAGAAAATGGGTCACATACTGGGAGAAGATCATATTGGGAGAAGTTTCTCCTGTATTATTAGATAGTAGTATTCAAGGTAAATCATTTTCTATGGAAAATGATTTTTCCTGGGAACAGCCCAGGAAAAAGAAATGTGGAACCAGTTGTTGTTCCATAAATGGTAGTTGTCTCTACCATTTTATGTATGTAAACCAGCCTCAGTGCTAACTGAGCTTAGTAGGTCTACTAAGGAATCTTGGAAGAAATAGGCCTTCAAGGAGAAAATAACCCTAATAAATGAAGAACTAATTTTGTCAGCTTTTAAAAAAGATTTGTCTTGTCTATGAACTTCAACATTTTTCCTATTTGTTAGAAGCAGTTTCTTTATGGACATGTGCCACACAACTGCTGAATTACAGGCACAGTTAGTTCATAGTCAATGATCAGAGTAAGAATGCAAATCCCTGACTTTGGCTTCCTTCATTTCAGCTCTCCTTGACAAGTGATGGAAGCTAGTTGGTAAGGACAGTGAATAGTGAGAGCTTTCTGTTGCAGAAGGCAGAGGGAAACGCTTCTGGTTTGTCAGAAATACAACTCATTTTGCCTATATGATCAATAAATTTATGAATCAAATAGAACAAATAAAAATATCATATTTCCCTTCGTTCATTGGACCATGAATTAGATGGAAAAAGATGTTCTTGGGGATAGTCAGATAAAATTCAATTTGTCTTTAAAAGAAATTCAAAAAAGTAGACTACAAACACTTCTTAAATATGCAAAGAAGAGCATGACCAAACTTTATGCCACTAAGTTTTAATTCTCTTGAAAAAGTCAAGGGAAATCTTGAATAGATAGATAGATATTATATATATTTTATATATAGATAGAGATTATATAGAGAAAATGTGTGTAAAATTATGTGTGTATACTGCTTTATGCTCTGATATTTTTGAATGACCTTTAAGTGCCATTTTGTGTGAAAATGTTAAATATTTATCTTTGGCTCACAAGTTTTGCCTATTTAGGTCAACTAACAATATCACAAAGTACATTTTGTTTCTGAGCTCATCCTGCCACCTTGAGTGGAACCATAGGGGTCTTTTGTCCCAACCAGTTTGGTATTCTTTTGATTGTTCTTTGATAAACTCCTTTAATGTCCTTATTTCTAAAAGGTGATACTGAAAAGAGCTCATTGGCACCTTTCAAATATTTGACCTCAGAGGCTGATTGATGAGTCCATTTCTGTGACTAATGGTGGTATTTATTTTTGATATGTATTTAATCCTGTCCTTTTACTTGATGGATGGGAAGGTATACTGATTAAAAATCTAAAGAAACTCTTGTGACTTCTATTGAGTTTGATAGGATAGGCATTATCTTGCACAAACTTCAAAAGGAGAGGTAAATGTGATAACTAAGCCTGTAAGTTATGAGTATAATTGAACTTGAGTATTATTGCTGCTTAGCAATGTACCAAAATACATTATTAAATGAATAGGACACATTTTTAAAGCTAAAATGCCTTTATTAAATAAGACTCTTCCTCTCTAAATAAAAGGATAATACAACTTAAATTTCATCGGGCTTTTTAAAAAAGGTGCCCAAATCTAGCATCACATTTAATTTTAATTTTTCAATTAAAATAAAAACTATAAAAATAATCCTATCTGTATTTTATCCTCAGAGGATATAAATTTCAACTTTAAGAAGAGGCAAGCAATCTATCCTGTATTAAAAATAATGGAGTCTATAATATTGAAGGAAGACCACTCCCTGCATTTAATGAACAACATGATACACAAAAAGTGTAATTTGTGCTAGAAAGTGATACATGCTACGACAAAGTCACTATAAATATTCAGAAGATGATTCTAACATCTAAGGTTTTTTTTTTTCTTTTTAAGAAGAGTTGAACTTTCAGTTAGCTCTTGAAAGAATATAAATTAACCCAAACATAGAAAAATGATCCAGAGAAAAAGTTAGGACTAGATATCAGAATACTATTTTTTTTTTAAATACGAGACCAAGTGATTTGAAACTTACTTGGTAGACAGTAGGAAACTACTGAATGTGCTTGAGACTAATGTGATTAGAACTATAGTTAAAAAAAATTATCTGAAAGTCTTATATAGATTGAATTTAAAAATAGAGAGAACTTAAAAGCAGGAAGCACCATTATGGAATGAGTTTAATATTCTAGGTTCTAGTTCATGGAATGCTGAATGGGAGCGATTGACCTGGGGGTGGCGAATTAGTGAGAAACTGCAAGTAGATGGAAATATGACAAATGATTGAATGAAGGAAACAAAGCACAGAAGTCAAGGATGACTGTGAGCCATGGCCATGAGTGGTGGGTGGTTAGTAGTAGCAAACTTTTCTAGCAAAACTAAGAGAGGTAATATTCCTACACTACATATTTGGCATTATAAATGCACCAGTATTCCTAAGAGCTGGTGATTGGATATTACTTGAAATGAAGACACTACATGGATGGATGATGGATGGATGAATATAGATAGATATGGTTTCTTTTAAAGATATATTTATGCATACAAAAACTGGGGTACAGGCCAGAGTCATAGGAGGTAAGAGGATTCAAAAGAGACAAGAGTGGGGAACGCAACAGGCAGATTAACCGAAACTCACTGTGGAGGTGAGCAGCGAGCGGGCAGGCACAGGAGAGGTCTGCTGCGCCATGTGGGCCACCTCGCTGGCCGGCAGCAGGGATCGAACTCCTGCTGCAGTGAGAGCAATCTGCTTCATAGTGCATTGCTTAGCCCTTTGTACCACCAGGGAGGCCCGTAGATATGTTTTTACTTCTGTAAAATCTCTACCTATTAGAACCCACCTTCAAATTTATACAAATAGCCTCTGATATAGTCTTCCAGATTTTTCTGCAGTTTCATTTTATCCCTGTTAACAACTGAAACAATATTTTTTTAAAAGTTATTTAAGATAGGTTTGATGTTTCATGACAGGTATATCTAAACTTTAAAAATCCTTGGAAGAAAGTAAAAAAATCACCCAATTTAAAGTTTTATTTTGAGGTTCTGGCTACTGAGACTTTGAGTGGTAAAGAAAATTGAATTCCTACATCACTCAGTGACAGAAATTAGCTCATGGCACCTGACTTTAAGTTTTGTGCCCTATCAGCAGTACACATATTGATTTAATCAAATACTGTTGTATTTTTGACTATAATGTTTATAGTCAAAAGTTTTAGGATATGAGAAATGATAATCTAGCAACAGGACATTTAATACAGGATAAAATATGAGTACTTATACATAAGTTGATGTTTCTCTAATGATAATAAGTTCCTCCATATATTTACTTAGGGAGTAGTTCCAGTAATAAGTGGTAGATACAAGTTAAAGTCTTTATTAGAAATCTGGGAAAGCAGCAAGTAATATTGGTAGCCTATTTATTTGGAGCACACTAAGCAAGAAGACGTGACAACACATTGAAACTTGAGGAAGCCACAATTGTTTAGGATCATAGGGCCAAATAAGAAAGTTAAATTTAAAAACTCAAGTCAATGCAAATATAATGCAAAATATAGGCACTTTGTTCAGGAGCTACATGAAGATTAATTTCTGTTCCAGAAATAAAGGAAAAATGTATGGTGTAAAAATGTGCTAAGACCACAGCTCAATAGGCCAGAATGAGTACCCAAGTCAATAAGGTAACTAGGGCTTTGGAAGACTGCTGAGCCAGAAAAAAACTCAGTAGGTTAATTCTAACATCAAGACTGAAAGCAAGGGTCAGAGGCTGAAGGAAAAAGGGGCCAAATATTTTTGGCCTGAAGGTAAGGACTGTACCATTTACTTCCCTCATGAAATATGTGTGTGTGTGTGTGTGTTTGTGTATACACTTATGGATAGATTTAGTGTTTGCTTCTGGATAGACATATATCTGTATGTCATGTGTATATTGTGTGTGTGAGTGTGTGTGTGTGTGTGTGAGAAAGAGAGAGAGAGTGAGAGAGAGAGGGGATGAGAGAGAGAATATGATTGGGGATGAGCAAGTGAAAGAAAAGCTGGATTTTCTTATATCTACATATGGCTACATTTTATAAAAGGAAATTTCCATGTTCATTCAGTCACTGAATGAAAATTTATTATTTATCTCATGTGTACACTGTTTAATCCTAAAAACAAAAGTTTAAACCATAAGCCTGATAAGAACCAATGTATGACAGGGCGGGAAAGTGTGGCCCAGAAAGCAGAGGTGAACGGTCTAAGTGCACATACTAGTGAAGGATAGACTTTGTTTAATAACTGCTTTCTACTGAGTCATGTTCCAAATCAAGTTCTTAGATTTTTCAAAAACAAGAGCGTGTGGTGTAGTTAAATGCAGTGTAAACCACTGTAAGAGTTATGGCATAAGAGGAGCATAGCTAGAGAAGAAAGAAATTGGTTGCATAGGATTTGGTTACACGGTCTTAGAGCAGACCTGTTCTAATAAAACTTTCATCACTATGGTAAAGGAAGCATCCCTCAAGCAGAGGGATGTGAGACTGCCTTTATTTTTCTAGGATGTCAAAATCTCTGTTATAATTGCATATGGTACAGGTACACAAGCACTGAATTAGAAGACCAGGATATTATCAGTATCAGTAATCAGCTGTGACCCTGAACATATTTTTTCATCTTTGATAATTGACTCCTACATCAAAGAGATTGGATTAAAATTGTTTTAAAGTTCACCTTAGCTCTAAAATGAGGAGTTCAAGAGCAAGAAAGCTTTCTTTTTGTCAAACCTCATGAAGTTGATACCCACTATAAACAGAATGTTGAGAGTAAACATTTATAATTCTCTGTGGCCATCCAGTATCTGGCCGTCCATGTGAGAAATGTAGATTGCCATCTCCTCCTCACCACATTTTATGTTCCAGAGAGGAGTCAACTTCCACTACTGGAGAGGAATATCGACTGGTTTTCTCAGCTTCTTCTGTGGCTGGGAATAAGCCTAGAACCTTTACCTTGAAAATCAAATGTCCTGGGCCCCTGGTTATGCTTTTGGAATTGACATTTCAAGAAGCAAGTGTTTTAAGCTGTCTGTTTCTCTTGAGGCAGCCTATATTTCCCATCAGAATAAATTGTAAACTGTGGTTTGGGGCATTTTTTTAAGGCAGCATCAAGCCTGATTCTCTAGTCCTATCATTAATTCTGGAAGCTACAACATTTATTTTTAATAAATCACTGTATCATTTAATATATCATTTCAAGTCTTTCATTACATTTCACCACTGAATTCTTTTAGATCACTTGAATATTTAAACTTTCAGAACTTGTGTAAACTCTATTTTTTTTTAATCAGTCATAATGTTAGTACTTAATTCTATCCTTTCCCATTGTTTTTAAATACACAATTGGGAGGGACACATTTTAGTCCTGGAGGACAATTTCTCATGGTATCTAATAGAATATGAGTGTGTGTGTGTATATATATATATATATACGGTATATAGAATATATGTATATATTCACACATATATTCATTCATTTATGCCTCAACTGTCATTGAGCATCTATAACAGTTACTGATCAGAATACTAGAAATATATCTTCATTCAGGGAACTGGAGTCATTAGAAGTGAATTCCCTGATTTAACCCAAATGAGATTTTTTAACTCATGGATCCCTTTGTCACAGTCTTCAAAGTTTCAAAAACTGCCCTCAGCTCTTGCTACCATATTTGCACTTTTGACTTTTAAATCCTAGCTGTTCCCTATGAAATATTAATGATTAGAAAATAAAACTAATTATGATAGTACTAGAGAGAGAAAGGGCTAAAATGAATATCACTATGGGGTCTTGTGAAGAATTACATTTTAAACATAAAATGTTGCAGATGAATTGATCACAGAAGAAAAGAGTCATGGAGAAATGAAGAGTGACTCCAGGGAACTTATTAAAGAAAATACATTTATGTAACTTGACTCATTGAATAGGGTAGCTGGGTAAGATTTTTCAAACAGATATAAACATTTAAATGCTAAAATGAAATAAATTATTTTGTTCACCTAGCACAGAGGGATAGAGATAGATTCTTAAGGAGAAAATAAAATGTCTTTAATGCAACACCCAATGGATTAGGATTGATTTTCTCTGAATTTCCACACTATCTTTCCTTATAAATTCTCTCCATTATTGGAACTCTGAGACCAGCCCATAAAGAAATTGCTCCTGATCCTGATTTATAGCAAAGGAGTCTGAGGCACAGAGAGATTGTTATCTGACTAAATTCATGTCAGAGTAGATCCAAGATTTCCTGACCTAAGGTTCACTGTTTGTCCATGACAATAATCTGCCTTTCTCAGATGGGTATCTGGAGACAATGCATTGTGTCACCGTGATCCCTGCCCTATAAGAGTGAGCAACTTAATGCGACATGCTGGACCCACATACAAATTATCTCTACTATTCACACCAGGATGCTAACCTGGCAAACATAGACGTAACTACAGGTCTACCTCGACATCTGTGTCTCTGTGTGCATATTTATGTATTTAACACACTCATGCAAACACCCTAACTAATAGGATTAGTCTGGAATGTTTTCAAAAAAGAAATTAACTTGGAACATAATTTTAGAAGACAGTGAGTGGCACAGTGGGATCAGAACCAAATAATCTTTCAGAAGTGGGGGCACAAAATCCTGCTCAGCTGAGCATTTCACCTCATAGCATCCTACCTCCTATATTTCTACTACTCCTGTGAGGGGTCTGAGATACTGAAGAGGCTTGGCCACACTCCTGATCTCTGAGAATGCCCTTAACTCTATTGCAGTACCTCATCCTGAATCTTGTTCCTAATACTTTCCTCCTTTCCATATTTATTGTGTCTACCGGAATGTGGCAATTAGTAATATAATGCATATGTGAAGACAAAATTCTTCTGTGTATCATCCTATAGAACTTTAGTGTTTGCATTTTAAGGAGTCCTGCCATGACACTCTGATCTACTGAAGCATGTCCACTGATATATAATGCATTTTGTTTTAAAATGTGGTTTCTCCAGACATTTTTCAAGCCCTGATGACAACCTAAGAACATTCACTGGGACATAGCAGCTGACTTGCTTTACTCCCTTTTGATGTGGGGTCGAGTTTAAATTGAGCTACAGACAGTAATACTGGAATGTTACAGCATTTTGCTGCAAAATGGATTGCTTGGGAAGGTTCATAATGCTTTAAACTGACTAAAGGAGAAAACAAAATGAATTGTGTCACCCATGAGAGACAGTGGGTCATTATACACCCACAGAGAGATGCCCTAGTCTTCCTTCCTATCTAGCCCTAATCCATTGTCTCTTCTCATTCCTTTCTATAGCACACACCAAAGGAGTAACATCTCCCTTTACAAAGGAAGCAGACCTTAAAAACCTGAAAAATAGTTGTGCCTATATACACCAGATCAAGTGGTAATTATGCAAATGCTTGCCAAGTGTTGGCCTTTGTGACTGAACAGCATTGTTAGCCATCAGCTGTACAAAGGATGGGAGATAGAGGAAAATGAAGGAGAGGAAACAAGACTTTCCCATTTTCTAGGATCAGCATTTTCCCAAACGGAACCCAAGATATGAATAAAATGACTCATGCATTTAAATCAGTGTCAGGATTTTGAAGAGAAGCGTGTGGGTGTAGGGGCATTCTAGTCTCAGAATGCAATTCAGATTGAGGATAGAAAGTTATGTGCACATTTTGTCAGCCAGGGGCAGAGAGCCAGAATCAAAAACAGTGAGGAGGAAAGATGCAAGAGAGCTAATTTTTACTGAATTATCTCAGAATCATCGTAGATTTCATGGGTGTTTGTGACTCACACGCTGCCACAGTGCCAAGGGGCAGCTTTGAGTGACAAATTATAAATGATAGAATTGTTCATAAAGTTGAGGAAAATGGCACTCTGATACTGGCAGAGTTGTAAGGGAAACAGTATAAACTTAAACTGAGAGAGAAGCAAAGCCATCCTAGGATTCCTTGGGTATCCAATATCAAAACAATGAGGTAACAAAGAAAATAATAAAGGAGAGAGATTTGGATCACTCTGTCCACAGGGACTGAAAATAGAATCAAGATATATGTATGCACGTTCTACCAACAGCCAACACATTCTAATATCTTTGGAGATAGGAGCTTTGTCTGTCTTGTCAACTTTAAATCCTCTGCCCTCAGTGCAGTGTCCAGTGTCAGCTCAGGTCATCCTCGAAGCAGATGCCAAGACAGAATTGAAAGGGCAAGAGATTTAGATGGGAAAGAACTGTGTGGATAAATTGAAAATAAAAAGAAGTGGGGAGAGTAGGCAGGGAGAACCTCAGGCTGCAATATTGAAAAGAGAGTGGGAAGAAAAGATTCTGTAGCAAGTGTCCTAGACTGCAGCACAGTTCTCAGAAAAATTTTGGCCAGTCTGTTGGAAATGACAAAATAACCCATTAGAAAAATCCAGTAGCTATAGGCCAGAAACTGTCCTGCTTTGCCCGTGCATCCACCCTGAACAGTTAGGCGAAAGGGATGTTGGCAAGAATAAGGTGTTTGATCCAAAGTAGTAGCAGCCACGACTGTTAGTCAACTCCACTCTCTTTAAGACAGGTTTTCTAGAAGGACATCTGAGTGACACATTTCTGTGGTCCCCAAACAAGTGCCCATTACACTTTGGTTTATATTTTTTAAGCCAATTAAAGTCAGTGTCCTAAAATGATTTCTTCTGTCTGTAGACACTCCTCATATTCTCCACTGTCATTGTGTGTCATATTTTCCCTTTCAGTAATGGGGTTTCACTGACCAACAAATGTTTATGGTCAAATGGGCATGCTTTCACCCAACACTGTACTCTGCCCTTGGCATGAGTAGGAAGGGATTCCATGCCCTCTGATCTCCTCTGAGGCCTCGGTTCATAAGTTTTAGCTCATCTTCACACACATTTTAAAAGGGGTTCATTTTTTTCTGCTCATAAATATATATTTGTGCTCTTTGTAATGTTAAAAGAATCCCCAGTACAATAATTCCTTACATTTCCATCCCTTCAATGTTAGTGTTATCTTGGGATCAGTCTTTGACTCTCTTTTATTCTCTACTTAGTTACAGATTAGTATATCTGAAATTTCTATCACCTGTCAGGACTTCATTGCTAAACATCAGACCTTTATGTAAAATTGTCACCTGAACAATGTCATTTGAATAGCTCACCTTGAATGGCCAAGGTTGAATTCATCACTCCCTATCCAAAACCGTCACTTAACCATTACTTACTTCACTTAACCATTCAATAATCAAGCTCTCTTTTCTCTCCTTCCTACATCTCTTGTTTCCAAGTCTTTGCTTCTTTCTCCCTGATTCTGATTTGGTTCAGTCCCCCTAGTTTCTCCCCAAATTGATCTAATAAGCCCTTCCATTTCTCCTTGATGTGAGCAGTGTTCATCTCTAATCTGCCCTGTATGTAGCTAACAAAGCAACCTTTTTAAACAAAATAATAATCCTGTTACTCCTTTGCTTAAACATACCCAAAGGTTAAGGATACATTCTCGTTTCTTAATGTGACCCTTGGGACCTTGTCTTGCCCGTTTCTCTCCCTGCTACTCTTCCCGGTGCAGTATGCGCTCATCTTTATGGAAAAGTTTGAAGTTCTCTACTTGATGGCACTTGGATACTTTATTCCTTTAAGAGCTACCACCAGAGTCACTTATATCACAACACATTTTATGTACTTCCATTAGAAATTTAGTTACTCATGATATAAGACCACTTCCTCATATCATGACAAGGAGAGCTACTTGATGATACCTTAAGAAATATCAATGGGGCCTCCCTGGTGGCGCAGTGGGTTAAGCAACACACTATGAAGCAAACCGCAGCCACTGAGCACGAGTTCGATCCCTGCTGCCAGCCAGGGAGGGGACCCACATGGCATGGCAGACCTCTCCTGCTGTGCCCGCTGCTCCCCTCAGCAGTGTACTTCAGTTGATCTGCCTGTTCTGCTCCCTGCTCTCTGTGGTGAATCCTCTCACCCCCCACACCTCTGGCCTGTACCCCAGTGCTTGCATGCATAAATAAATAAATCTTTAAAAAATATCAATGTAGAATAAGAATTTGGCATTTTAGTGTATGCATCTTTGAGTTTTTGTGAGTATTCATGAATCTATATCAATCAGGAATCATATACTCATTCATGAGAATATGAATCTCAATCAAGACTTAGTTTCAAATATAGAAAGCATTTATTAAAATATTACTATTAGCCAAACATTACTAAGGGACATTTTGTATAACATGTAGTATATATAGCAACAAATATTTTAACTTGTTAAAATGAGTGTCTTAATATGAAATATTATAAAACCAAATAAATGGCCAGAAATAATTCATATTTTTCTGCTCTTGTTCTCCATTCATTACCAGGGAGTTGACATGATAGTTACCTAAAATGCTGAATGATCTGAATCTCAAGATAGCTCACATAGATCAGCTTTTTGGTACTTTCTCCATCCTGGTTCAGTACTTCTGAAGCTTAAATGTACTAACATTATTATGCAGGTAGTGTAAATGAAAAGATGTATGCTACATCCAATGGAAATATTTTGGGATTTCCATAGGTAATTTTCACTGAAAGCCAATTCTCCTTATACATGTTGGCACTAAAGGATTCTAAGATTTTATTCTATTGAATTTTCTCTGCTATAATTCCATACCATTTATGCATATTCCTCTTCTCTGTATAAATTTCTATTCAAATGTCACTCTCTTTGGAAAGTCTTACTTGACTACTCTTTATTCTCCTGCCAGTCAAAACACATTAGGTGTTCACTTCCCGTTGCAGCCCTCTGAGAAAAGCCTATAATATCTGTCCAATATTTACCTATCTCACCATTTATAAGCATAATTTTCTTATTTTTTCTTCCCAAATGGACTGTGAATTCTTGAGAGTTGAGATCATGAGTCTAGACTGTCTTCTGTCCAGTTAAAATAATGTTTGGCATATAGTAGTTCCCAATTAAGGTTTGTTGAATGAATACTAAATAACATCAATTTAAGAAGAATATTATTAAGTGATAGTGAAGAATGAGGAAAACAATTGAAACAGAACAATAATTTCCCTTAGAGTAGGTTCTCATGTAACATAATTTATCTAAATGACAGGGTTCAGTAATACTGGCAGCAAATTATCATGCTTTTTGCCTAGTAAGAAGTGGGCAAAGATAGAAACGTGTCCCTGTTTGGACAGAATACCACCTCACTGAACACCCTCTGCTTTGCTCATTTATTAAAGGAAATTGTGTATAGTTTAGGAAAATAACAAAGACAAATAAAGGAGTTTGCCATAAAGTAAACTATCAAAGCTCAAGGTTACTCATTAAGTTCTGAAGTAAAATGTGTAAAGGGTACACAAACATGCTCTGAGCATGAAAATCTATATTCATACAGTGATAAGAAGGGTCACATAGTATTGTTAATTCACTGTCAGTGCTTGTTTACACAAAGTACACTGAATTTGAAAATCAAAGTAAATTTGGAGGTAGTTTAGAACAAAGGAGAGCATTTCAAGAACTCAAAGAAGCGATACCCCAGAGAATAAATTACCCTTCAGCTATAAATGTATTTGATTATGATATAAGATTTTCTTAATCAAAACAGATGCTTTTGTACATATTAAGTGAGCTTTGTTAGTTTTCTAAAGACTTTGAGGCATTCAGGCTAGGCCTGGTACGAGGAATAAATAAAGCTTTGAAGTAGAAACCATCCTTGTAATAAAATGAAAACACAGAATCTATGCTGATGAAAGGAGATTGGCACTGGGGATGTGACTCTGGGTGTGCAGGAAAAGGTCAGAGCCATCTCTGGGCTAAATGTGAAGTTCTTCCCTACAGCCCTTCAGTCACAGGGAAAGCCCAGAAGGGAGATAGCAAGCCCCGCTTGCCCCCAGGTAATGCATTTCTCATCATCTCCCCACCTCATTTCTCCCTTTTCCTCCCTTCAGTACTATTTGAAGTATATGAAGGTGAAATTATCTCACCCTGAAAAAAAAGTTCATGAGTTTTGGAACGTTGGTGCTTCAGGATATTAGATGCTGGGGAGGATCTAAAGCTAAAATAGCTGTAAGTTGCTTTTAGCTATTGTCTGTTGTTTTAGCAGTTCGGTCCAGATACTCACTTTATCTGTCTCCTCTGTTTTCTATGTCTCTGTCTCTTAACTTGCCCCTTACTAGTTATGAACAACCATAATCCAATGAACAGAGCAGGATAATTGAGTGTGCACAGTGAAAGGGTGATGAGTGTGGAAATGATTGTGCAGAAGACAAAATGGGGTCTTTTACTCATCCCTGAATATGAACCATTAGAAAAGTCTTTCAATGGAAGAATTTATTTGAGATTTATTTGGGGGTTGGATAGGCACCCATCAAAAAATCAGGTCCCCCAGAATGGTTGGAGTGTGGGGATTACATAAAGAGCTGGAATGTGAAGGGGGTAGAGGGCTTTGCATTTCCACAACCAAGAAGTTACCTGAGAGTCTAGGCAGCATGAGTTAAGGTGTTTGCCTTTCCCAGCAGTGCGTTTTCTCAGCAATCAGCAGATGTTTGTTTCTGATGCCACTGTCAACCTCAGAAGGGCACAGAGAATTTTATTAGGGATCTAACACAATTTTCCAAGTTCCCAGGAATGCAGGTGGAGCCAGTTAACAGTTAATCAGGAGGGGGACAGGGAGGAGAGAGAACAAAGGGTGGTGAGGAGTTTGATACCACTTATTTCTAATTTTTAATATAGAGATGTTTTTGTTTTTGCAAAATGGAGGGGATAGGTCTACAGTAAAAATATGTTTTTGGCTCTTAATCCAAAACAGGGGAGCAGTATTTCACTGCCTACCTGAAACAAAATTGATTGCTGGGTAGGTATGGAGCTAATACACTTGGGGCTGAGGTGTCTCAAATGGCACCTGCCCTTCCCCCACTCAGACTCACATGCTTCTCTTGGCCTCGAGTCCACTGCAAGCCAGACAAGCACTACCTCCCTGAAAGAACATGGACTGCTGAGCAGAAAGGTAACTGATGTGCTTTGCACGGCTGGAGGCTAGGTTGGCAATCGTGAGAGGTACTAATGCCTTCTGCGCTGGATCACGGAGCTTCCACTGGCTTGCTGCAGCAGAACAAGGGCATATCTCTCAGAGAGATCATGAATGCACAGCAGACACTGAACTGCCAGCTCCTGGAGCAGTAAGCAGTTTGCTTGGCTGAGAAAAACCAGCCCCTCCCCCACTGGACTTGGCAGACATCTGGATAGCATACAACTATGCATTCTCTAACTTCTTAGGGTCCCTGCCTATGGCTCAAGTCCACACCCCCTAGCAACTGTGTTCATGTCAGAGCCTAAGGGGAGTGGCACCACCAACAAAACCTGCTGAGATCAGAACGAGATTGTAGCTGAATGGTCAGGTTAAGTTTGGGGCTCCAGGTGGGGCACTATCAGTAGTTTGCCTTGATTAATGTTGACCAGATCGCATCCTTGGTTCAAGTACCTGCAGCATATAAGAAGGCTTTTGCTTTGGTAGTTGACAGCAGCAACCTCAACACCCTCACACCTCTCCCTCAGCCTGTAGACTGAGTTATTTAACCACATCCCACCCTGGCTCTTGAATTTGAGTCATCCTGACTAATGATGAGGATTCAGCTAAAACAGCAACAAAAGGCACAGCATATAAGACTAACACACTAAATTAATGCACTATAATCTGCAATTCAAACACAAGATCATCACAGCAGGACTGGAAGGAAAGTTGTCTAATTTAACATGAAGAAATAACCAAGAACATCAAAAAGAATGAGAAGGCAAAGGAATATGCTCCAATCAACTTATCAGGAGAAAACCTTAGAGAAAATCTCAATACCTCAGAATTAACCAAACCATGGGGTGACTTTAGAACAAGTCTTAATGATACTTGCTGAAGTTAGGAGAACAATAGATGAGCAAAATTAAATAAGGACAGAGAAAAATGTGAAAAAGTTGAAGACAGAAGTCACAGAGATCAAGAATGCAATGGTGGATCTTAAAAATGCAATAGAGTATCTCACATTTACACTCAATGAGGCCTATGATTGAATCAGCAAGACAGGAGGTAGGCTAGTAGAAGCTATCCAAAAAGTCCACCAAAAGTGAAAACAACTAACAAAATTGAAGATAGCCTATCTTCTCTGGGTACAGTGTTGTCACACAAGTGATCAATCACACAACAAAAGCAGGAAAAACCTCAGATATGTGAGGGCAAAGCAGACTGCTCCTAAATAATTATTGGGTTAATGATGAAATCAAAGGAGAAATTAAAGAATATCTAGAGAAGAATAAAAATAAAGACATGTGCTGTCAGCATATCAACTATGGAACACAGCAAAATTTGTGTTAAGAGGGGAGTTTATAGCAATACAGATCCCTGTAAAGGGGGAGGGTGGAGGTATTAAAACAGGGGTGGGAAGAGCACAAGAGACTATGTTGATGGTTCATGGGTGACTTGGTGGTGGGAATTTTATGGGGACTACACCTGAGAGGAAAAAGACTGTACAAAAACAATGATGTAAACTATCTATATAAATTTTTTTAAAAAAATAGAAAACAAGAAAGATCTTAAACAATCTAATCTTACATCTTGAGAAAATGAAACTAGAACTAGAAAAGAAAGAAAACAATGAAAATTAGGATGAAGAGACAGTACAAGTTATCAATAAAATAAAGAGATTCTTCTTTGAAAACATAAATTAGACAAACTTCTAATGAAAAAGAAGTCATAACTGAAATATAAGAGACTACAATGAACATCTATACAACATTGGAAAACCCAAAAGAAATGGACACATTCATAGAACCACAACCTCAAAAAATTGAATCACTAAGAAATTGAATCAATAAGAAATAGAAAAATTGAACAGCCCAAATACATTTAAGAGGACTGAAACACTAATCAAAATTGCCCCCAAAAATCAAAAGCCTATGACCAGATGGTTTCACTAGAGTGTTCTATTGACTCTCAAAAAAACAAAGAAAAAAAAAAAAACCATAATACCTAAACGTGCAAAAGAATAAATCTAGACTGTAGTCTCATACAACTTATATAGTCTCATACAACACACAAAAGTTAATTCCAAATGGATTAAAGACTTGGATATAAAACCTGAAGCAATAATGTACATAGAAGAAAACACAGGCAAAAAGCTTCATGGCATTGGTTTCAGGGATATTTTGGGGAACTTGACAATAATAACAAGGAAAACAAAAGAAAAAAATAAATGGAACTACTGCATTAAAAATGCTTCTGCACAGCAATAGAAATTATCATTAACATAAACAAACAAACAAAAACTTCCTGCCTAATGGGAGAAAATATTTACATAACATACATTCAACAAGGGATAAATATCCAGAATCTACAAGAATTCACACAACTCCAACAAAAAGAAAACAACCTAATAAAAAATGGACAGAGAAGCTAAATAGAAACCTTTCCTGAAGAAGATACATGGCTAATAAGTATACGCAAAAATTCTTCATCATCACTTAGTATCAGGGAAATGTAAATCAAAACTAGTGAGAAACCAACTCATACCTGTGAAAATGGACCATATCAAAAAGACCAGAAATCACAAGTGTTGGTGAGGATGTAGAGATAAACGAACATTCCTACCCTGTTAATGCAGCCACTATGAAAAATAGTATAGAGCATTCTCAAACCAATAAAAGTAGATAAATGTCACAGCAATTTCAATCCTAGATATCTACCTGTAGAATACAAGAATACTTATTCTGAAGAAAATAGGCAATTCTATGCTTATGAAACATAAACATGTTCTATGGAAACAACCTGAGTTTCCAATGAGAGATAATGTGAATAAAGAAAATATGGTATATATGCACAGTGAATTATTACTTAGTGACAAAATGATGAAATCTTGCCATTTTTGACAACTTGGATGAAACTAGAGAGGATTATGCTAAGTAAATAAGTCAAAAGGAGAAAGAAAAATACCAAATGGTTTCATACATACATGGAATATAGAGCAAAAGGAATAGACAAAGACAAAAACAAAAAACATGGGCCTCCGCTGGTGGCGCAGTGGGTTAAGCAACGCACTATGAAGCAAACCTCAGCCACTGCAGCACGAGTTTGATCCCTGCTGCTGGCCAGGGAGGGGACCCACATG